>APFE031190064.1:325876-390200 GCA_000404065.3 Pinus taeda | reverse complement strand
CTTTGATTGTTTGTTTCTAAGATAGCCACCCATCTTAGTGGGAATAGCAGCATCCGAGTGGACACTATTCCCGGATAAAAATGCAACATCACCCTTGCTACTCCCATAATGCTATGATTCTTTCTCTTAGCCACCCCATTTTGTTGTGGGTTAAGGGGTGTTGTCAACTCTCGTCAAATCCCTTCTTTTGTACAGAAATTTTTAAATTCATTCAAAACTTGCTCACCTTCATTATCACTCATGAGAGCCTTCACCTTCTTGTCAGTTTATTTCTCAACTAGTGCCTTGAAATCTATGAACTTGGAGAATGTCTCATATTTCTTCCACATGAAGAAGATCTAGCACTTCCGTGAGAATTCATCAATAAAAATGAAAAAATATTTGTTCCTAGAAATGGAGGTTGTCAAGAAAGCTCCACATACATCAGAGTGGATCCTTTCAAGGATTGCATGTGTTTTTCTATCCTAATCATGGAATGTGGATTTTTTGTACTTCCCCAAAGTACATCCTTTGCATACATATTGTTTCCCAAGTTATCCTTTAGGGAGGTTTGTGGTTATTTTTTGCATGATCTTCAGCGCACCATGATGTAAATGGCCAAGTATTTTGTGCTAAATTTCACTAACATTGTTTCTCTACACCTTCTTTGTCTTTGTGCTTAAAGCAGCACAGTCTTCCACATCTAGATTATACAGGTTCTTCACATGAACCCTGATCTGCTTCACCTGTCTTATGGCTATGTGTCTCAAGAATTATTTTCATTTGTTGAAGATCACATCATAACCACGGTATTCTAAAATTGCAACTGAGCCAAGATTTTTCTTTAGGCCTGGAATGAACATGACATCCTTGAGCCTAATGGGGGAGCCTGACTCCCTCTAAAAGGTGAATGTACCAATCTCAATCACGTTATACCTTCCATCATCCCCCATCTCAATGTGCATCTGCAAATCTTTTTCTTCCAAGTCACTAAAAAAATCTCTACACCCTGTCATGTGGAAATATGCGCCTAAGTCCAAGTACCACACGCTCCCCTTCATTTTGTTGGTCATGCATCCAATGAGGGTAAATTCAAGCTCAAACTCTGAGGAAAACAACTCACCTCAGCAACTCCTATTGAGGTCTTCTTCCTTGCCTTATTGTGTGGACACTTCGTGGCATAGTGTCCAAATTCATGACAATGGAAGAATTTAATTTTGGACAAATATTTATTATTTCCCCCTTGACTGGATTCTAGTTTTTATTTATATTTCTTCCCTTTTTCCTTCTTTCCCTTTCTAGATAAAGAAAAAATTTATTCATCCTCACCCTTGGATGAAGTCCCATCTCTGGTATTCTTCCTTATTTCCTCTTGTACCAAATCGAAGCATAAGTATTCCCAACTCGGAATTTTCTCCCTCCCATTCACCGAATCTTGATAGTTATCTCATCTCTTGGAAAGTCCTCTAAGGGCTAGGCTTACCAAGTCTTCTTCAAAGATAATAACACTTACCCCACCAAGTTCATCATGACATTGTGTAAACTTTCTTAGATACTATGGAATTGTATCATTCTTTTACATCTTGATACTTCGAAGTTTATCCTTGAGCGCCAACTTCTTGTGGTTACTGTTATTCTCAAACAATTTTGTTAGTGCTTTCCATATCACTAACAGAGTTCCTTTTCCATGGAGATTTGAGACAATGTGATCTCGTACTCCCTCCAATCACCTCACCTTGGCTACATATTTCTTCCACTGGGCAAGGTTTTGGGAATCATATGCTTATGGTTTTGCAACATTTGACTTGACGTATTCTAGTAATCCATTGTCATCCAATATTTCTTCCATGTGATCCTTCCATGCAACAAAATTATAAGTGAATTCCAAGGCATACTCTATCCTTAGTCCATTGAATACCATCTTCTCAACTCTGAATAAATCTTGTTGCATTGAGCTCCAAAATCGAACCTCCTGAAAAACAACTTTCAATTCCCACTCTAATGTGAATCTTGATCTGATAACATGTACAAATTATGGTGTATATTTGCAACTACTCAAGAATTTTTAATCAAAATCACAAGATAAAAACCTAATCTACTGCTCTGCGGACATTAACTCATAATTTAGAACAAAAACTTTAGACATGAAATAGGAAATAACACACATGCAACAAGTATTTTTCCTGGAGAAATAAAATTGCTAAAAACCCCAATGTTTTCTTGCATTAAATCAAAAAATAGAGATGTATTACAATTTATTTTCTCAACTGAGCACACCCTACAAGTTCATAACCTATCTCTCTACTCACTGAGAAGCTCTAACCCGGACTTAGTCAATTTATGCCTATACTTGACCTCCTATTTCCTTGTGATGTTCCTTGAGAAATTATGCTCTTGTTATTTAGTAAATTCCTCAAATTTATTGCACAATTCCTTTAGGTTGATCCTTTGACTGCATGCAACACTTGTACACTCAAGACTAGTCTACAACTGATGTTGCACTACCTTGGAATCTCCACCTCAACTGGGTAACTCAAATTCTCTACATGCACTAGTTATTTAGGGTTGATTGATCAGTTAAATAGATGATCACTGAGTTTGACTGAAAAGTCCGACTACTTAACTAACCTTCCACTAGTTCCTCCAAAATTTAGAACTAGTTTAACTAAAAACAACCTAAGATAATTGACCTCTATTGGTACAAATTAGCAATCACATGTATGCTCAACTAAACTCTATCTCCTCCAACTTGAATTTAATGAGTAAATTGGCTGATACATGCCATGTCACACAAGTTAACATCATCCAAGTTATTTGTTGATGTCAGAATTCAAATTTTCTCAATTTAATAAGGCAAAATCAAATTGAGAATTTCTTGCTGCATTTTTCAACAAACAGACACCAAAATAAAAGGGGTTGTAGAAATATTTTCCCATTGACGGGTTTGGAAGTGACAAGGTGTGATTTTCTAATACAGTTAAAAGATGGTTCCCATGGGTAAATACTATGGATTTATACTCATGGTAGTTGAAGGGCCAAATATATAAAATAAGAAGAGAATGACACAAGATGATGAGATGTCCCAATGAGAAATTAACACATGAGTAATAAAGAGTGTTGGGGCCATAAGAGTTGAGTTGTGAGGCCAATTAATAATATATTTGAAGTCTTTTTGTGAGGTACAGTGGAAGGAGAACCAATGTGTGTGAGTTACATGACTGTAGTAATGTGGGTTTGTGCATGTGAGAGAAGAATTCGATGAATAATAGCAAGAGGCTAAGCATAATTGTAGAGACAAGAGCATATATAATTTTTTGGTCTGAGCATGTCTGTATTATATTTAAAGATATAGCTAAGTGAGAGTTGAATAAATGAGAGTAGTGGAAGTTTTAAGTTTAAAATTAAAAGAAAGTGCTCGTGGGTATGAGTTTCAAAATGGATGAAAGAGGGATATGTTAGGAAAAGCAGGTTGGTGCCTGCACATTAGGGAGTGGGTTCTTCCTTCAGGTTGGTGCCTATAAATTTCATGGAGTGGGTGCTTCCTTCAAGTTGGTGCCTACAAATTTCATGGAGTGGGTGCTTCCTTTAGGTTGGTGCATGTAAATTTTAGGGGGTTGGTCCCTCCTTCAAGTGGGTGCTTGTAAATTCAAGGGATGGGTGCTTATAAATTGAGGGGATAAGTGCCTCCTTTTATTTGTAGCAACAAAATTTGATGTAATAGTAGGTTGTAGCCTACAATAACATTCAAACATAAGTTTTGTGGTTTTCCCCCTTTATGGGTTTCCACCTACACCTGGTGTTTCTATGTGTTTTCATTTGTTGTTTACGTGATTGATTGTTGAACAAGTTGAAATATTAGATATTGTTAATAATTGTTAAAATATATCATTACACAGATTCACCCCCTCCCCACCCCTACTCTCTCATTATAATCATGTTTCCAACATCTTAGGGTTAACATGAGGGGCTTAACAAGTTTAAATTTTTCTTTTAACTCCAATGAAAGTTGAAATATTGGCTTAAAGTTTCAATTTTTTGTAAGTGAAATGGATATTTGATAGAATCATAGAAACAAAAGTAAATGAATCTTCGATGGAATTGCAAATGAAAACATTCTCATTAGAGAAAAATTGAGCTTTTGGCTCTAATATAAGTTTAAAATGTGTTTTGATCATGTGGAGATAAGTGTGCTTTCATCAGAGTAATAATAAATTGTATTCTCCAATGAAATTTAAGATAAAACTCCAATAAAATGATAAATTGACTTTGATAACATCATGGAAAAATTATGTTTTTCAATTGAAAAAAGAAACTTTTAACCTCGACCAAAATATTAAGAGGATTTCAATGAAAAGTTAATATCACACCCGTTGAAGTAAATATTTAAATTTTCTCCAATGATCGGAAAAAACAATGGATTTTGATAAACATAAAGTAAATCATAAACTTTATGAAATTTTATAAAATTCATTGGTACGCGTTTCAAAGAATAAAACATCGAAGTTATTTATTAGCATTACAAACATGGGGGCTTCACTTTGTTGATCAATATCTTATCACATTCATTCATAGTGGGGAGTTTCAAAATTGTGCAAAATAGAGTCAATATATTGTAAATATATGTGGGGAGGATGTGTACATGGGAGCTTATAAATATTGGAGAATATAAAAAGGGTTATTTGTTAAAGATAGGGGATGTTTAGTAAATAAGCATTTTTTTATTGGAATGGTGTATTAGGTGGGGGTTCAACAAAAGGATTTTGGGGATGTATTTATCAATATCTAATTAAATTAGAGGTATTCTATAATATCCCACAAATTCACGTGCTATGTCAAAAGGTTCACTAAGACAAAACCTTATAAAGATGAGCATCCCTTGGAATCCCACGAATGCACATGCTATGTCACGGGGTTGATTGAGTAGAGACCTAACGAAGGTGAGTGTCCCTTGAAAAGGTAAAATTTGTAGCCATCATTTTTTGTTTTGTAAGACTATTATAAAATATATTTCCTCCCTCAATCTCATTTATTATATTGGGTTGACTTACATAATACTCGACTTTGTTCCTAGTACAAATGACTTATCCAATTAAATAATATAAAAAAATTAGAAAAATCGTTGGCTTTATTAAAATATTAAATTTCAGTCAAATTCCACTTTGGACGGCTAATTTTATGGAGATGATAATTTCATTGAATTCCTCTTTTCAAGAGGACCAAAATCAACCTAAATATCACTCAAAACAGGTAAGGGAAAGCATACTTATGAAGAAATCCCACATATGCATATTTGATAAGGTCGGCCCTAAAGCAAAGTAGACACCCTTGGAAGGCTATAAATACAAGTGACCGCTAACTCATTTGGAAATTATCATGAGACATTATTCTGTCTTGGTTTTTGGCTCGCACAGTTCTGAGGCTCATCCGCAGAGGAACAGGTTTGCTCGAAGATGAAATTGTAAGGTTTGACGCTCGCATTTTTGCTTTAGGGTTTTGGGCCTCAACCATAGGCATGGGACAAAGAGATCTCAACTGCAGTTTCTTGCTACTAGGCTCATCCATGTCACCGAAGCAGCCCAGTCGCACACACATCTTGTCCTCTGTGCGACTGACATCTAGGGTTTCAGAATCTCAGTTGCAAATTATAGTCGCTCGCTTATAGGTTCCAGAAAGAGGCTAGAAGCCTCCCAATCACATGCATGACTCCTCCTCCGTGTGACCGGGACCTAAATTATGAAATTTCACTTGTCCAAATATTTCACTCAATGATCGTAATGTTTGGTAGTTGACTGCAGACAGTGAAAGTTCATTATAAACTTTAGAATCGAGGTTTTGAGTATAAGCATTGTTGGGTTCATTTCATGAATGTTGTAGTTGCTTTTGATGGATAGTTTCATAGATGAATTTATGGATCATTGTACTCTCTTTTTCTGATTCATTCAATGACAATCTAATAAGAAGAATAATCTGAAAGGGTTTTCCCCATAGTGGGTTTTTCCCTAGTCTTTGACCAATCCTTATGTCTCTATGTGTGAATGATTTTCTTGTAGTGTTCCTTTATGTTATACTACATTGATGATGATGATATTGTTCTTTCTATATAGTTTCATATGCTGATGAATAATGATGTAAATATGAATAATGTGGGGTGAACTTAATTTTTTAATGAAGAAATGCATTTATCGAAGCAAAGAACAATATAGCCCTAAGAAAAATTAACATGGTATAAGAGTTGGGTTGAAGAAAAGTCATGGAGATCACCCCTATGATGACACCATTGATGGATGCAAGAGAGTGCTATAGCTCTGATACCACTTGTTATAAATCTAACCCAAAAATATTATAGATCTGATATGAAAATATAAGATAATGCAAATAAACCCAGAAATAATATGAAATGACTCTTTATTGATCAAACCCTTAAGGTAGGGCAACACCATACATTCACTCCTTAAGGAAGGAGAACACTCCACAAGCCATATGCTTGTTCATACAATAATCCTTCACTATTCCTTGACATCCTCCATATGGAGTCTCTAGCCTCTATATAGGCCTCATACATGCAATACCATGGATCATTACCATGGTTCCCTCATCCCATCCACTAATACCATGGGCCCATTACATTATTACTAACTACTTGTAGTCCCTTACATGATATGGGTTAACCACCTTATTTATTACTATGGCCCATCCCATTATTACATTATTACCTTGGGTACCTCCCTTTGTACCCCATATTACCCTCCCTAGGTATATAACAGAGAGGATGGCAGAGACCTAAAAGAATTCTAGGGTTTGAAGACAACCTTAGGAAATTTGGTTATTAGGGTTTTATGTATGTTATGAGGTTAGGGTTTGAGATAAACCTTGGTTTATGGAAAATATTTGAGATATGCAATCTAAAAACCCTAGCATAGTCAAAGTGAAGATGTTCAAGCACTTGTGTCAAATTTTACGAAGCCCTAGATGGGATAGTCTTTATTAGGCATGGTTGCTGGACAGTGATGTCTGTTGAATGTTGGTTTGAGAGGGATATGATCACCTCTCATTGAAGATAAGTATTTTTCGATTTATGATGCTTCTTTATGTCTTTACTTTTATTTAGAATTATGGATATGATTATTGTTTTGATTATTACTTATGCTTCTTGCATATATATTTGAGTATTTGGATGCTTCTAACCAATTGATGAGTTGTGATAAGTGGATCCTTCTTGAGGATCATGGCTAATGTAGGAAGAAAGGAGCTAGTAAAGGTAACAAAGTTCTACAAGCTACCTATGTCAAATAAGAAGGTGCACATGTATTTTAATACTAGAATTTATGCCTGGTATATTGTTTGAAACTTATGTTTCAGTTGCAATATTGATGGCAAGGTAATTCCTAAGGTATGGTGATAATTTATCCTTCTCAAATGGCTCATGATTTCATATGAAAGTGATTTGGATTCATGGTTCTTATAATCAAATGGTGCACTTGGTAGTATACAAGTATCTTACCTTTTATACATGATGAACTTCTTGATTCTATGAAACTACATAATAATGTTCTTTGATATAGTGGTATACTTGATGTTTGGATAACATCTATCATTTTGAATATCTTGATCCCATAAAGAAGGCTAGCACCTTGATTCTAGATGGTAACTTGATAGTATTGATATTTTTTGTGAAAAGCATGGTAGCCATGATGATAAAAGTATAACAATGAGATTGATATTTAAAATCTTTTGTTGACCATGGTTATGTTTTGATGACCTTAGTAATTATGGAATATGGTAAAATTGAATGCCTTGATTGAGTTATGTAACAAAGAAGTAATGTTTTGATCATGATTCTCAAAGTTTAATCCTATTAGCTATTTGACACTAACCCTTGATGATAGATTGACATCATGATGAAGTAATTGATGGTAACATGATATAACCATGATGAATATGTGATATAGTGATCTAATAGATATTTTATGCATGAGAGTATTATAGACAGGTTAATGACTTGAATAAAGTTTACTAAAGTGGATTCCCATTCAAAGGGAGAATCTCTCGTAAGATCCTTACTCCTATTATCGTTGGCATGATATATATCTTCTTTATTGTTGAAATAATATTTATGGACATGAATAGACAAATATCTGACATTGTTGATCTGTAGAAAAGTTTTGATCTAAGAAGAGAGAGTTTTCCCTTACTCTAAGCCTTAGTCACATAGAATAAAGCTTACATTGTGATTGTAGCCTCTCAAGCGCACGAAATAAGGCCTATGGGTGTGACTATGTCTATAGGACACAACAAATGAAGTTTTGTGCATGAAATCAGGAGTACGCCTGAAGGATGGCAATCCCATGGACATGGAGTAGATAACATAAAGTTATATGAGCAAGGACGTTTGAATTTTTACTATAATATGAATATGTAGACAAAACTTGTGTTTGCAAGTGACCAAGATATGCATATAGATATGTCATTATGATTTAACTAGTGAATTTTGTGCTGCAATAGTTTGATGAGATTTAACTGAATGATTTAGATGAGTAGTGTTTGGAGTTTTGACATGATAATGACTTAGAACTTTGACTTGATATGTTTTTGGCTATATATCTCACTGTGATAGCAAATATAGGATTTGACCTGATGACTAATTTGACGGCTGATGATTTTCCTTGATGACAATGCTATATGAACATAGTGATTTTCAGTGATTTATATTGCCATTTTGTGTTGACATCATTGGCTTTGACATAATGGTTGAAGTATTAACAGTTATGATTTAGTACAAAGTAATCTCACAATAAATGGGTGGAACTTGCATGACTTATTCTTGGTGTATGCATTTTCATCTAGTGACTTATATTATGATCATGAGGATGACTTCATGAAGTTTGGATTAAAGTCATAACTCGATATTTGGATGAAAGCTCTACCTGTCACCTGGTTTTAATAATTTGTTACAATGATATTGATGATTTTGATATTAGTTCTGATCTGGCATATAAACTTTGATAAGTTGACTTAGTTGATTTGATTACACAATATTGATTTATTTAAGGTTGTGCATATTGGTTTGGTAAAATGTTATGTGTGTAGAAAGCATTGTATTAAGCAAGCTCCTCGATATTGATGTGTATGCATTGACAGTTATCTGGTGAAGCTAGGATGATGTGTTGATCCAAACCTCTACTTCGGAAGTGTTCCAAGGTATGATTTTGATTTTGGTTTTATACATCGACGGTCTACTATTGACAGGTAATGAGGCTATGATGATCTAAGTAAGATGAATATGACTTCTGAAGCTTGAAATAATGAATCATGGCATGATGAATTGATTTTTGAAGTTGGGAAAAGAAAATTTATATTGTGAATCTATTGAATAAGTGTTGGAAAGTGGAAAAGAAAATACTTGGACACTCCGATTGAATTTCAAGAAGTTGTGAAGAGATATTGTTGAACTCAACTTGGAAACCGACAGTTGATTGAGGCATTGATGTTCTGACTGAACACCCATCCATATACATAGATATTTTACATAACTTGAGTTGATTCATGAATGAAGTCTCTTCATACACATAGAGTTTCCACCAAGCACCCTTCGAGATATTTGTATGGAATGAACATTTTTTGTTTACTCACCTTCTTCATGTGATATGTGAATGCATGGATGTACTAATGATGTTTAGGATTATTATTGATGAGAACATCTAGGTGTTTCCTTAGTATGAGATCTTCCATGATATGAGAGGTTTGTAGTTTTAAGCACTACTAAGGTTGAGTACGAGGTTTCGAGCGTGGCTAGCTATGAGGCAGGATGAAGCATATTTTTGGAGAGATGTTTGAGAAAGTTCTAAATATGATAGGGATACATTGTGATATTAATGAGTGGATCCGATTAGCAGAGAATCTCGTATATAGTTGGGACTGAGATACCTTCATATATTGAGATATTTTTGTTGTATGAAACAAGCTCAGGCTTGTGGCTGGCACCTCCTTGAGAGGGAGGATGACTATGGTATCCTTTTTATGATATGTATATTTTTTTCTAATATGATATTTTATTTGATGTCCTGTATGAATAGAAGATAAATGTTATTGAAACATGATGAGTACCATATATGAGCACGATTATATGTTGATGATCTACATAGAGCATCGTTGATCGAGAACACTGAGCCAGCTCTTCCCCCCTGTATGAGATCTGAGGGTGTGGAATTGAGATGGAGGGCTCCTGAGGTTGAGGAATCTCTGGACAATAGGGTCATGCATGTTTCTCCCCTATCGTATACCCATAGGGTTGGATATGTTTCTCCCCTATCTTTTTCTTTTTATAGTATAAGCCAATTGGAATCATACCCATAACCTACGCTTGTTGGTACTACCACTCCCCGTCTGGCCAATGGGTTGAGAGTGTACCTGGGATGTACAACCCAAGCTGATTATGATGGAGGTGTTCTAACACATGACTATTGAGGGTCATTGTTGGGAATATCTATAGGTAGTAGGATGGGTTGAGTATTAGCTCCCCTATATCACCTATTGCTTGATATGGGGTTGTAGATGTTTAGCTCCCCCATGAGGTTTATGGTTGAGATATGCTCCCCGATGTGGTTCCAAGTTTAGATGTGCTCCCTAATGATATTCTCTCAGATGATGATGTGGGTCATATATTTAACTCCCCTCTAATGTTTCGTGGATGGTAGCATTGAGCTCCCCACTTTCATAGATTTCAAGTGGCAACAGTGGCTCCCTATTGGATAGAGGGTGCTAGATTGAGCTCCCCTTCGATGACAATTTATTCTTCTCTCAGATTCAAGAATATTCAGCATATGAGAAGGGATAATCAAGAGATGAGAAGGAATAATAAAGAGATTAATCGAGATTAAAAGTGATGATACAAGATGATGGGATACTTGAGATTGGATATGATTTGATGACAAGATACACATGACATGATGCAAGTGGAATTCTCCCTAGTTGAGAGGGAGTGTTAAAATATACAACTGCAGTCAAAATCTGCTTTGGACATCTCATTTTATGGAGGTGAATATTTCATTGAATTCCTCTTTTTGAGAGGTCCAAAATAGACCTAAATATCACTCAAAACGGATAAGGAAAAGTGTACTTATGAAGAAAATCCCACATGTCATATATTTGATAAGGTCAACCCTAAAACAATGTGGACACTCTTGGAAGGCTATAAATACAAGTGACCTCTATCTCATTTAGAAATTATCATGAGAAACTCTTTTATCTTGGATTTTTTCTCGCACGGGTCTGAGGATCGTCCACAAAGGAACAGGTTTGCTCGAAGATGAAATTGCAGAGCCTGAAGCTCACATTTCTGTTTTAGGATTTTGGGCCTCAGTTGCAGGCACAGAAAAGAGATATTTCAACTACATTCACTCACTTCCAAGCTCATATGTGCGACCGAAGCATCCTAGTCGCAGGCACATGTCATCCTCCATGTGATTGGCATCTAAGGTTTTAGAATCTCAGTTACAAAATGCAGTCACTCGCTTGTAGGTTCCAAAAAGTGGTTGGAAGCTTCCCAATCACACGCATGACTCCTCAATGCGATTAGGACCTAAATGGTGGAATTTCAATTTTCCAAAGACTTCACTCAGTGACTGCAATATTTTTAAGTTGACCGCAGACAGTGAAAGCTCATTACAAACTTCAAAATTAGGGTTTTGAGTATAAGCATTGTTGGGTTCATTTCATGAATGTTGTAGAATTTTTTTTATTTCTTTTTTCTTTTTCTTTTTTTCTTTTTTTTTTCTTTTTTTTCTGGATAGTTGCATAGATGAAGTTATGGATAATTTTACTCTCTTTTTTTGAATCATTCAATGAAAACCTAATAAGAAGAATAAATTGAAAGGGCTTTCCTCATAATGGGTTTTTCCCAGGTCTCCAACCAATCCTGGTGTCTCTATGTGTGAATGCTTTTCTTCTATTGTTCCTTTATGTTCCACTGCATTGATGATGATGATATTATTATTTCTATATAGTTGCATATGTTGTTGAATAATGATGTACATATGAATAATATGGGGTGAGATTAATGTGTTAATGAAGAAATGAAATTATCAAAGCAAAGAATAATATAGCCCTGAGAAAATTAACAGGCTTACCAACAGGGGTTGCAATGCAAAATTGAGAATTGATTCCAATCCTCATTCATGAAAGTCAAGTTATGTTAAATGTATATCTTGACTCCACGTCTTGTCAAACAAAATAGGGTTATTAGGTATTGATAAGATTGTTATCATTTTTCAAACTTTTATGCATTGTTATAAACTACCCTAAATACTTAGATCCACTAATTATACATTTCATATCTAGAAATATGCTAATGTATGTTGTCATATATTCTGATGGTGAAATTGATCTACTAAAATAGATTTTTTTCACAATGTAGAAATAGCCTTGGCCAATTTTATCATGTGTTCTATGTTTGATTTTGTAGCTTTTTTAATTTCAATGCATTGAAAAGATTATGCATGCACAAACACTATATATGCTTGAAATCATTTGTATATGAGCTTGAGCTCTCTTCTAATCCTACTTTAGTTGTGCATTATAATTTTGTGAAAAATATGTTTAATATTCAACGCCATTTCAAATCTATAGGAGGTTTCGATGAACACATCATGTGGATGTTACAAGGATAGGAACATTAGAAGAATGAAGGACACATAGCATATGAATAAATTCATTTTATTCATATGTAAAAATTGTTGGACACCTAATCCTCTATGGGTTGGTGTGGAATGTGAGCAGTCAAAGGGATCCAAGAGACCTTGGAATATGGAAACCAATGGTCATGTAAAATGTATTATAAATTTACATTATGTGAATAATAAAGGTATCTCACAATTATCTTCCACATCTATTGTCCACATTCCATGTGTGGTTAACATGGTATCAGAGCAAGTGATCTCCTGCCCTGCTAAAAATCTAAGCAACTAGTTTTGTGGCCTTCAACTCTATAACCACTAGTTTTGTGGTTTTTCATTGGCATGGAAACTCTTAATTTTTCTCTGTTTATTTACTAAGTGCTTTGAGCCATACAATTCCATCCTGCAGAAGTCGTTGGTCCTCCATATTCCAATATCGCCTAAGAAATTTCTGAACCTAGAAATGGGCGTGTGAAGCTAGAGTAGGTAGTCTCTTTGACTTATTGATAGTTACAATGTTTTCCTTGTATAATTTATAACAGTTGGACAGACATTCACTTCATGTATTCCTTCATCATTATCATACATTTAGTCCTTCCATCTCTTAGGTCTTCCATTACTGTGTAACTGCTCTGGTTATTCCTCTATGAAAATACATTAATTTTTTGTGCATGGTCCAACACTTGTTACTCCACACAAACCTATCTCCTCGTGTGTGTTATCTACCATACTCACTAGTCTTTCCCCTATGAAATGTGTCTTTCCCAATAGCAACAAAGACCGTGGAGGTTTAGCATTGTTGCAAACATTAAATATTATTTTTTACATGCTTGTCTAAACTAAATTAGATCCCAATTTGAGATTGTTTTGTAGTAAATTTTTCATTAATTATTATATCAAATTTATACTTTGTACTTTAATCACAAATAACTGAATTTATTTTATATTCTTAATTTTAATATGCCAATTTTTAAGTGTACATGTTACTATGGAAACATAACAATGAATGTTCAACGCACTTCAAAGGATAGATGCAAAAATCTCATTAATAATTGCATAACAGTGTGTCTTATATTTCTCACTTGAAAGTTTGGTGGAAATTCACGAACTACATGTATGTTATGTCTCCTCAAAAAACTGACAACTACTAGACTATTCCATTATGAAAGTATGTGTGGTTTGTTAGAAAGGCTACATTATTCATGTTTAATACCTAGTCCTGAATCTTACTATCATCAGTCTAATTAATAGATTAATTCAATAATATTTGTTACTTTTTGCTACAATGACAACAAGTGCTACTTACACCAATACTCTGTCATATAATGCCCAAGTTGAAGAAGAAAAAACAATTGTGACCAGAAACAAAATGGGTTTGGTTCCACCAATACTTACCTCTTGTAAATGGAAAATGAGGACAACAAGCATTTTGTCAGCAATAGTTCTCACAACAGCACAACCCATGCCAATCCATGATGTAATCTCATGAATTATGGGTCCAAGTATGAATAACAAGTTGTATCTACTATGTATCATTATATTTTTCATTGCATCAGGTTAAAAGTGTTGTTAACCATTCTATGATTAGTTGGTTAGTGAATATACGTTGGATTGTTGGTAATTCTAGGAAAAATTATTTTGAAACTCTTTTGAACCCGTAGCGTACATGCCTTAGGCCATGACCATGGAAACTTGGGGACCTATGCACCATATCAGTCTTTAGCAAAGCCCTTCTAGCTTACCATCGATTCATGTGAGGGCTCACATTTCCATTTTTTCCTCAACATTGAGACATTGTCTCATAATGACTTTGGTATTTTAAAAATTCCCATTTTTCTATCTAATTAATGTTGCAATATTTCATCTAACAATATTACACGAGTTTCTTGTGGTTCTCCTAAGTGCTTGGTATTTCACATTAATCCCAAGTTTGAATCATCTATCCTTATCACATATGATGACTAGAGATGTTATTTTCAACACTAGTCTTCTTTGTTACAACTTTTTATCCACCATTTTATTTTTCTGAAATTCCAATCAAAACCATAAAAATTTCCTTTGGTTTGAAACTTGACTTATTATCCAAATCTATTCCTTAACAATTTCATGTTGTTTTCTTCTAACTAATTATGAAAGTAAAAGTTTGAAATATTATCTTTATCTTTGATTTTTTATTTTTATCCTTTTCCTTTACCAAACTCTCCAGTTGGTTCCCATTTTTAGTAATTCATCATATTTTTTATTAACTAAAATGTGTTATTTCTTCCCTTCAATAAGTTATATCCTTTGCCTCTTTAGCCTTTGACCATATACATATTTAGGGTGTCAATATTGACTTAAGGCTTTCTCATCAAGGACCTTCCTTTCATCTTATTTCTAGGGCATGGGAAAAAATAGTGTCCATATTCATGGTAAGGTTTATAGTGAAAGGGAATAATAGAGCGATGAAGTCAACCAGACCCCAAAGAAAATGGAAAGCTCGTTTAGAACAAAATCATTAGAGACTTGTCTAATAATCTTGTCATCTCAAAGACGCAAACTAACCAAGGAGAATTCAAGATAGGATTATTTAAATACAATTATCAATATATTTAGCATATAATAACATTCTACTTCTAGAGATAGAAATGAGATCTCTTCCTAAATTTCCCAATCTTATCTCTAATTTATTTGAACCAATCTTATACTAAATATTCTAAGGGCAAGAATGGTAGTTTGACCCATGATTCATGAATAGCCCATTATTTTTAAAGAATGTCGATCATTTTGAAAATGATTCTCCTCCTTCAATTCATTGCTGAATGTAACTATAAAATAACCTCTACCACACTAATGTGGATGTACTTCATTAACCCTTATCTCAAAAAGGATATCACTTAAAAGAAAGGTCAAAAAATGAATTCAATGCATTGTACATTGATGCATGAAGTGGGGGCTTAACGATATGCATGAAGTGGGGGCTTAAAATAGATGTCCATAATGCATACAACAATAAAAAAAACCTATGTACTAAATATGGCAAACAATATGACATGATATTCCAAAATAACACTATGTTGAGGAAATATCAAGAGTAACCTAAGCTTGTAGTAATTTTTTAGCTTTTGGTTACAAATAACATAAAGTTGTGATCAGACTTCAAGAAAATATGTCTCAAATCTAAAAGAAATAGAATATAATTATATTTTCAAGTGGGCAAGATGATTTGATTATGTATACCATAAAAGATTCAAAAACAAGGAATATTTCTTGGTTATATTAATGTCATTTCCTATTTTGTTGGAAAGTTTTTCTTTCATATTTTTTCATACTTATGGAAACTTGTATCTATATCCCTATCAAATACAACTTAAGGTTTTGTATTTTTTTACATTCACCTCTAGTGTATCTTTTTTTTGTGCAAACTTATTTCCAATGTAACTGTGAGCTTATATATACTAAAATAAATTAGTTTGTACATGTGCTAAACAAGCTTGTGAAGTAGGATGAACATGAGTTGAAACAACAAAGGTGTAGACAATATAATTGAGGTTCAGAGAGACCAAATTGACTGGAAGGCTTGGATTTATAGTGACTTAATGAGGGATTGTTCACCCTACTTCATTAAGCATAAAAGGATTGCTTGCGTGATGATGAAGATTTTGACAGTAAGGAAAGAAACCAAAACATACAACTATATTACCATCTACTTAAATACATTAACATATACTTTTGAAATTTATAAAAACAAAACTGAAATTAAAAATAAATTGTTTAGCTACTATCCTAAATTTACTTCTAAAATAAAAACATTATTTGACAATATTCCATGTGATTGTAAATAAGTATAAGAACATAAGCACCAAATATAGAATATATAAGGTAGTGAATAGCTAGGGCAACCAGTGAAAAAATAATTATAATATATATATATATATTAAATATAAAATATATATATAAAATTTTAGGAAGCCATTAGAAAAACCCATTAGAAAGATGACATTATAATTGTGCATTCCAGGATGATACTATGACAAGTTCATTAACCCATTACAAAGATGACATTATAATTGTGCATACCATAATGATACTACGACAAGTTCATTAGGAAAACCTATTACAAACATGACATTATAATTGTGCATGCCCGGATGATACTATGACAAGTTCATTGATACCATGACAAGTTCATTAACCCATTACAAAGATGACATTATAATTGTGCATGCCATAATGATACTATGACAAGTTCATTAACTATTTGGCTAATGATAGTGATTATCATAAAATAGTGGCTAATTATACATTGATATGATGGTGTTCAAAATACCATGCAATGGCATTGTAAAGTTCAAAAACATTAAAGAGCTTGTTTACATTAAAAGCATAAATAAAGTTGCATGGATTCGAAAAAACACACAAGAAGACTTCAAATCTATTAACCAATAATATGACATAAATTATTTTTAATGTAATAAATAAATCATTTCAAAACATTGAAAAATAAAAAATAAAAAATTGTAACCATAGCTTAATCAAATGTGAAGTCAACATCAAACTCATTGCATTAATACTTAGTCTTTGATTGAAATTAATAGAATATATAATATAATTATATATTATAATATATAATATATATAATACTATATATACTATACTTCCTATAATAAAAAATAGCTTAATCTAATGTGAAGCCAACATCAAACTCATTGCCATTAAATAACTTCGTCCTGTGATTGAAAT
Organism: Pinus taeda; assembly: GCA_000404065.3. Classification (NCBI taxonomy): domain Eukaryota; kingdom Viridiplantae; phylum Streptophyta; class Pinopsida; order Pinales; family Pinaceae; genus Pinus; species Pinus taeda. The sequence continues at coordinate 372,828 of APFE031190064.1, read as the reverse complement.
AAAAATAAAAAATAAAAAATAAAAATAAAAATAAAAATAAATAAATTATAATAATAATATATATATTAAAATACCCTTTATCGTAGTGATAACACAGATAATTAAATATTTCACTAATGTCGTTCATGTTTTTACCTCGTCTAAAAAGTGACACAATTCTATACTAAAAAACAATGCATGTGTAATGATGATGAAAACAAAGTGTATATGGCAATGCAATGATGATGAAAACGATATCTAAAAACAATGCACTTTTTTAAATAGTGACAATGTAAACCATTACATTATTTTATTTTATCTTGTATTCCTCTATCAAACAACAGACAAAACAACAATTATTATATAAATCTAGGCTAAAATCATAATAGTATAAAATGATATTGAAAACACTTAAATGGTATATTCACTTATTACCATTTCAAATATACACTGATATTAAAACGCAGGCTTCTCATTCACATATTATTCCATTTTTCCTTATTGTTTTAAAGAGCCAATAAATCAATAAATCAGTGTGTTGTGTTATTGAATGGATAGGTAACATCAAACTCATATCAATAATACTTAGCCTTTAATTGAAATTAATAACATATAACATAAAGATAAAAAAAAAACAATATTTCATATATATATGAGAAATGTTATTATTTTTTATCTCTTTCTAAAATGTGAGACAATTTTATGCTTAAAAAAAAATACATATGCAATGATGATGAAAAGCAATGTTTATATAACAATGTTATGAATTTGCAATAATAATGAAAACCATATCTATATAGCAATCCTAAAAACACTACACATTTTAAGTAATGATAATGGAAACAATTTTAATATTTTTTGTTTTGTTTCTATTTCAAACCACCAATAAAACAATAATTACATAAATCTATACTAAAATTATAATATTATATATTGATAATAATATTATTTTAAATAACATTCTAAATTTAATCTAAAAATATAATAATAAAAACAAATTAACAATTAAATTAAAAATTAAAATTAATAATATAATATTAATATATTATTAAAAACAATTACATGGTATATTCACTTACTAATATATTTCAAATATACACGGATATAAAAACACAATGCATCTATCATTGCAATGACGTGAAAACAAATGCTGCTCATTCAAATATTCCATTTCTTCTTATTTTTTTAAAGAGCACCTAAACGTGTGTTGTGTTAATGAATGGATAGGTTATTGTAAGTATCTTTATTTTATATATATGACATATATTAATGTTGTATGTAGATATATAAGTCCCTTTAATCTTCATTTTAATTCTAGAAAAACATTTGTATTTGATATAATTTCCCTTATTAATATATTATGATTATATTTGTGTGTATTAGTTCAGCTTTTTTTTAATGGTATAAGTATTTTTATGTAATTCCTTTATATATGATTATTTGTGTATTTAGTTCAGCTTTTATTTATGGTAATAGTGTATTCTATTTAATTAATTATTTAAATTATAAATAATATTTATCAATTTTTTTATGATTTGAATTATAAGAATGTAATTTTAAACATAAATTATTTTTTTAAGGAAATTAATAAGTTAATTTAACTAAATAAATATTTTATTATAAGTGTTCTTTTAATAAAATACAATAGTTGGCAAATTTGAGTCTTGGAATTTGGATTTATATAACATCATCTTATTCAAGGTAATTAATTTATTAGTATATGGAGAGTTGTAGGCTAAGGTCATTGTGATTTACAAAGTAGAGGTGTGAAACATGTTAATGAATAGGTGGGAGATATGTATAATGACTTAAGAAAACAAAACACATCAAGATAGGGATTTGTGTTTTTATTTCATTTATCAGACATGGACACACTAAAACACATATTGGTGGCATTAAGACGAGAACTCCACATTAAAAGAAAAATTTAGGCATAACACAACCAATTACTCAAAATAAGAACAATTTTATTTAATTATGAAGCTCGGGACTTTCCCTGCTTGTTGAAAAATGCATTACATCCCTATTTATTCTTGTAGAAGGAAATATTACAATTTTTCAAGAAATAATTCCTCTCTTACATATTTGGAGGAAGTTGAGGGGAACCCTCACAACTTGGAAACCTATTCTAACTATATTCTAAAATAATGCAATCAGTTTAAGTTACATATTTTTTCTAGGGTTTTACATAATCTAGTATTTTCTAAACACTTCCTAGACTTTGAAAAAATTAAACACATTTTTCATAATGCAAGATGCTCATGCATTAGACTCTCGAGGAACACAAATTTTAATGGACACTTGTCCATAAATTATCCATTGTCATTGTCTTCATTTGGATTCCAAGGTTTGTTTGTTAGATGTAGACCTAGTTTGCCTCTCAATTATACTCTGGTGTTTTGATCTAGAAACTTGATTTGAAATTGGGTAAAACATAATAGTCTTGTCTACATAATTGGCGCATTTTCATGATTTATTTCTCCATCTTTTATCTTTAATCTATTCCTGCCATCTTTGATTTCACCTACACATGAACAAAACATGTTAGAGAAAACAATTTGTGCATTAGGCTTTTGAAATCCATCCTTGACCATGTATATAACTACTAGGAAAACTTGAAATAAAGTTATATTTTGTTCCTTTTTTCCTTTCTTCCACACATATATGCTCCACTATCTCATTTTGTGCCTCATGTGCATGGAATTGTACCTGTATCACTTGCTCATGTTCATCCTTTCTCAAACATGCAAATATTTCCTCTTCCATAACCTACTCATGCATATCATTTTCAGTAGCAATTTGAGTTTCTCAAACAAAAACCCCTCATTGTCTCTCTGTTGGACATTGGATAAACCAACACTCCCCGTGTGTTTTGCGGCATGGACTAACCGCCTCTCATGGATCCTTATCTCTAGCAATGCAATAGTTGACTAACACCTACGGATTTTGGTCTAATGGTAATCGTGATTCCCAACAAGTGGTATCAGAGGGTAGGTCACGAGTTCGATACACACTCGACTCGTGTTGGGGGGGGAGATTGTTGGACATTGGATAAACCAATGCTCACCATGTGTTTTGCAACATGGACTAACCACCACTCATGGATCCTTATCTCTGATAATGCGATCGTTGACTAACACCTATGGGTTTTGGTCTAACGACAATCATGATTCCCAAAAATCTCAAGACAACTTTTTCATCTTCACCTTTTTCTCTTCATTTTCCTATTGTTCACATGTTACAATTTATTCATTGCTTCCTTCTATCACAATATCTCTTTGAAAATTCTCTCTTCCAGTAGATATCACTATATGATCTATCCTTGCTCTAAACAACACTTCATTGGACAATTCATTAACCATCATAGTATAATGCTTATTTAACGAAATCTGATTTTCTAAAGGGAAATCAATTATCTCAATGATTGTCTTTGTCTTATTAGGAAATGTGTAAACACACCCCCTTACCCTTAGGAGTGTATTTACTATGCTAGCCCAACTTCCCTGGTACGGTTAGGAAAATAAGGTGAAAAAAAATTGACTTCCTTCCAAGTTTCCATAATTCAATTTGGATGTCATCATCATATTTGTCTCAATGAGACTTTTCTAGTGACATAAATTTTGTCCCAATTGGACTCGAGGATCTTCTAAATCTCATTAATTGAAATGTGTCACCTCACTTTTCTCACCACATGGTGTCCACGTGGCATGTTGCTACACCACTACATAGTGGTTGGCTCTTATGGTTCTAGTGGCACTTGGTCACATGGTGTGCCTCGATGCCTTGTACCTTACATCACTCCCCACCATTACATGTGGGTGTGTATATATATATATATATATATATAATATATATATATATATATATATATATATATATATATATAATATATATATATATATATATATATATTATATATATATATATATATAATATATATATAATATATATATATATATATATATATATATGTTTGTGTGTGTTTGTGCGTGTGTGGTGCACTTATGCCTTTGAACCTTGACACATATACAATTACCGTAGACTCCCCTTTTTGTGTTCATCCTCCATCTAACAACCCATGTCAACTGATTTGATCAATGGTGGGAATTAAAATTGTTAAACCACCTCCCTTGCTAACATCATAGGGAGGAGGCCCTGCTATTTTGGTTCCACTTCACAGTTCCAGGGTGGAGATCTAATGATCCACCCTCATTCAACTCATCCAGTGATTGTTATTTGATAGCACCATCCCCCCTCCCCTTGTTGATGTCACAAGGGGGAGGGGGTGGGGAGGGTCACACTATTTTGGTTCCACCTCATGGTTCCAAGGTAGTAATCCAATGGACCACCTCCCTTTGGACCATCCAATGGTCCTCGTCCAATAACGCCACCCCCCTCCCCTCACTGACATCACAAGGGGGGTCACGTTATTTATTACAACCATCGATCTTGTAAACCAACCTTATTTGTCTGTTATGAGCCCAGCTCCTACCCTTGGTTGTGATTTCAAGTTACGTGGACCAATGTCCTAGCCATTAGGTCTAAGGCCTCCATTTCCATGCCATTCCATCACGATTCCACTACGCACTCCCACACAATGCATTGGGCACATTACTAGCCCCTCTCATTTGAACCCTTCACTCTGTGTTCATATTACTACGTGACCGATGACTTAGCCTTTGGCCCTCATTTATAACTTGTGTGTGTGGTGTATGGGGTCGAATCTCAATCTCTAGCCTTGGCGCTGGTCACCCTCGAACTACACCCGACCCCAAACCCGTGGGTGCTACATAACATTTGGGTATATAGAATTATATATAATTTATATTTTATATGGAAGAGCGTGGACTTAATTCGTCCTACCGAAGTCTATGGTTGTCTAGAATTTGTTTAGACTAGTATTTTATAAATGTATCGAATACTCCAACTCAACCTTGCTGCTTTGAGGACTATTTAATATTATTGAGGCCATTTAAATTGCATTACTTAGCCTTTACACAGCTAACATATTAACGTAGTAGATTAGCTGTGCAAGTAACCATGGCTAAGTGTTTTAAGAGTTAAATCCAAAATATCAATAGTAACTCAGATATGTTTGCACACACACACACACACATATGCACTTCTATAATTTATGTGCATATTATCCCTCCTGTACTCAACCATTAGTAAAAAACCCATGTATTTTTAAATTCATTACAATAAGGTCCATACACCTCAGAATATAAATCATACTAATGAATTTAATTAGTGTTAAAAGGTTGACATGGGTTTTCCTCTACAGGCCCTCTATGTCTTGAGTCGTCATTGTTTCAGCTCAATATTTAAACAAATTGACATAAATTATTATACCTTTTCTTAGTGTTTACCCACACCGATAGCACAATTGTAATCATTATGTGCATATATCACTACTATATATATATATATATATAAATATATATATATATTATCATTTCCCCTGCATAAAGAAAGCTAGTGCAAAACTATAGTCACAAGGAACCATTTACCCACACTCCTATGTTGAGATTCATCATAACCTCATTCTTTAATCACAAGAGAACCATACACTATTTATGCATTCAATACAAAAATAATTTAGCAGTCTAACATAAACTTCATGACAATTGATACATGTGAATAAACTTATCTTAAATTGAAACTAGAGTTGGGAAACTGAGTCTGGCACCGCAATTCTTCACTCAACTATAGATAAGTTGCAGTCAGTCCTCACTTGCAATTGCCACCCCTGAGCTAGATTGCAGAGGCTGAGGGAAATTTTTCTTAAGGGATTAAGCTCCAACTGTGGGTTGAAATAGGGGTTCTAGAGGATATCCCACCTCCACTCTCCAACTCTTTAAGCAATCAACAACACATAGGTAATCCAAAGACATGTTTCCCCCACCCTTTAAATTACAATACAATGGTTCCATCCATTCTGAGAGTAATTTATTCATGCCTTCTTGCCAACTGAAAATTGTTTTTCCTCCCTACTTCAATGTTACTCCTTTTGTCTTCGCAATCTCCTCTTTTTCTTTCTCATTCATAGGTTATTCTCCCTATTTTTCTATCCAACCCCCGACTTCAAAACCCCCTCCTCCTCTACCTACCAAGTTGTTATAATGATATTTTCCTATATCCCTTGTGGATTCCCATGCTACTCAAATGAGTTTTTCCTCCTATCTCCTATGCAACCTTTAGACAATTAGACAATTATTTTTTTGTTGGTTATTTTGTTGCAATGGGTAGCCAGCACACCTTACAAGCTAGCAGTTTTCCCATTTTTCATTTTTAAATTCTCGTCCTTGTTTCCTTGTCTATTGTGGCAAAGAAGCATATTTTTTATTCTCTACTTCTAGTTGGTAAAAAAAAAAAAAAAAATTGTCCCTTCGTTTGCACAGCTACTAGTTGTCATGAACCAGTTCAGATTTCATGTTGTACGAAAACCTTAAAAAATCCCAAGCAAGTAACCCCTCCAACTTTGGAATTTGTATCCCTTGACTCGGTCCATATTTTTATCAAATATTTACATTGTATACAATGGTGGAAATTAACTAGGTTGTCACACAATGTATTTCTTACAATTAAGAAAATACTTTCAGTAGTAATCACATAGGGGAAGTTTTGTCGACGCAGATATGAATCACAAAAGCCTGAATTCAGAATGTATATCTTGTTTCTTCTTAAGTTTCCTGTTTCAAAAACCCGTCGATCATCATTAGCACTTGACATATAATCTCTATCATTTCAGTTTCATGCTTTAATGGTAGTAATGTGTGTTTTTTACCATCATTTTACAAAGTATATCATTGGGGGAATTTTGAGGTCTAAAATGGGCCTCCTAGGAAAAATAATAAAATAATAAAATAAGATTTATGATTTTTTAAGGAAAAATAAAAGAAACTATTTTTCTTATTGTATTTTTGGTTTATCTCCTTATATGTTTACTCAAATGTCAAGTGTATACATCTGTTGGATGTAGAATTAAATTACACATCCAATGAGTACCCACTTTGCATACTTCTGAGTAGACCCACATCGAAAAAAACTGAAAATACATGAAAAAAATTATTCAACGTGTTTTAAATATTTTCAATTTTTTCAATGTGGGTCTACACATAAGTATGTAGAGTGGGTACTTGTTGGATGTGGAATTGAACTATACATCCAACAGGTGTATGGTCAAGTTTTTAAGAGCATGTGTTTCCTCCCAAGAGGTCACATGTGCAAAACCAGAGGGGGTAGTGTATATATGCCTTCGTAGACTTAGCAGTCAAATCGTTGCACAGAGGTGGGTCCCTTGTCCCACAAACAAGGGGGTCTCATACACCAATTTTGGTGACTGGCTTGGTCGTGACCTTAAAATTGAATAATAATAATAATAATACACTTGGCATTTGAGTAAACTTATAAGGAGATAAGCCAAAGATACAATTAAAAAAAATAGTTTTCGTCTTTTCCTTCTAAAATATTTTCCCTTGGGGATGACATCATGATTTTGAATCCTATTGGTTATTTTAAAGTTAATTTTGTTAGTACATTTTTTGTTTTTAGGAAAAAAAATTACCTCAAAATTCCCCTAATGGTGGTTATCCTTCCATCGTGCATTGCTTTCTATCATATTGCTAGGGTCTATCTCACATAACATGATATACATCCATGGGCATTTTTGGAAAATACTGAGAGGGGGGGCAAATCAGTATTCCTTAGCAATTAGCACTTTTAAATCTTTTCATAGCATTAGTTAATATTCAATTATTATTAACATTTATGCAGTAATAACAGTAAATAAAAGAACACAGGAGGCACAAATATTTTAGGTGGAAAACCCCCTCCGGGTCAAAAACCACCGAACGCTTTTATAATAAATTCTTTAATCTTCAACCCCAACTAATATGAAAGCAACAACTTCCTATAATTCTAGAAAAGCATTCTTCTCCAGCTCCCACTGGATGGATGCTCCCGAGATTCTTTAGTAGTCAACTGAACGGATGCCCCAACACCCAATAAGCTACAACTCAACCTAGCACCACCCTACCACCTTGAAGTTTTCACATTCTTGAACCTATTGGTGACTTCATGCACCACCCTACCACCTTATAAAATAATAAAAGAAGAATGGACTCCCATACCAGGGAAAATGGTCCACTTTACAATGATATAGAATGATGTAGAAGAAGAAGACACACTAGACCATAACCCCAACTATGACACAACCACCTAATGATGATCCTAGACCTCCCAACACTACCTCTTCAACTCTTGGCAAATAAAAACTTGTACAATTTTTACAAAGGTCTTTTACAATGACTCTGTACAATGATACTTTTACAGTGTCTGTATGTAGTGTTGCCCACTTGAAGACTTCATGTGGTGAACTTCTTGCAGTTGTTTTGCACCTTGATTGTTGATCTTGTCATGGTACCCTTTCTCATTCTTCAGAACATTATGTTATGCATTGAGTCTTCTCTTGATGAATATATAAAACCTACAAAAAGTCTTCAAGGAAATACCCATGACATGATAATAGCAAAACTTACCTCATCGTGCAGAGCATATGTCAGTGCTAAACAAAAACAACAAATTAGAATACAAAGAACCTAATGCAATTAAGAGATGAACATGCATATACAGAAGATACTTACTTGTAGCTTACCTCTGCTGCACCTTGCTCTTTGCTACCCTAGAAAGTCTGGTCCTTTGCACCCCTTGACAACACTTGATCTAGTTTTTCTTGCCTTCTAGGAGCACGATATTTAATCTGATGTATCTCTGCGATTTTAGATCCCCAACGTATGATCTTTGGTCCTATATAAGCCCTCTGATTCTTGTTTCCAATGACACAGGTCTGACCCGATTTGGACTCTTCAAGACAAAGCTATGCCCAATCTCTCACAATGACATAATTATGGAATAGTTCAGTAGAGAGAACTTGTACGACGTGCCACATGTCATTCTTTCCTCCTTCAGCTCTAAAATTGATACATATAAAACTAAAGTCCATGCACTATCTTCCACTCTTTACAGAATTTCAATCCTCTTCTCAGAAAGAGAGTTATGACAATTTTCCCAAGGTCACTTCTTTGAGATGAAATTCGGTAGCCTGCAAAAACCCTAACTTCCACAGATCACATCTCTGACAATATAGCGAACCAAGATCTGAAATTTGGTCACGATGTTCAAAAAGATTGTGAATCAAATGGGTTTTCATTTAAAAATCTAAGATTTCACATAAATGAAGTTATAGCGAAAATTCCACGATCACGCCTTTTGGAGGATATATTAGATTTCTTTTTATAGAGTTGAGAGGGGCTTCTATAGAGAATGTTGGAGGGATTTTAGGAGCTTAGAAAATTATTAATTATTGACTAATCAATGACCAAAACCAATTATGGGTGCCACGCCACAACCCCATAGGGTTTTAGCCCACTGACTGGGGTTACTAACTTCAAACATGAATATCTCTCAAACCGTGAAGAATTACTTGGCATGCCATATATCAACGGAAACATCTCAACGAATAGAATCCATCTACAATATCATTGACTCAAAATAGAGTAATTTGTCAAGTCAAAATTCCCTTTCAAGGTCAGGGTATCCCCTGGTGCTACTTGGGTTGACATCAATGACAACCTCAGATCATCTTTAGATCAACAATTAACATCACAAAGTAGTTTATCGTTGTAGCAACTAATCTACAACTCTACTTCACATTATTCATTTAACGGTATCTTGTGTCCTTTTGCATCAGTGACACTTTGTATGGAGTAGGATGTATTGCTCTCTTTAGGTTTAACTTCTCCACCATTTATGACACCAAATTGTCAGTACTTCCACTATCAATAACAATTTTAAAGCATTTACCTTTTGACTTACAATTGATTATGAATAATGTTTTCCTTTCAGGAGGCTCCTTAATCTCCTTGACAAGTTTCAATAGAACCCTCTTCATTACCAGAGATTCTCCAACTTCTAGTGCATTCTCATGCATGGAAGACTTCACACTTTATATATATATATATATATATATATTTGTGTGTGTGTGTGTAATATGGACGCTTCATGTATTTGTGGAAGTATTCTTTGGACATTCATTTGATTTATGGACAATTATATTAAATGTGTAACATCTAACAACAAAAGATTTTCCTCTACATCATTGATATGGTCTTCTTCCTCTCTAATCTCCTCCTGATGACTATTCTGGCTTATGGGAACTGCTTCTTTTGCGTTGTTTGAAAATATTCCTTGATTATTTTTATATCCTCTACTTCCTATTCTACATCACCCCTTTTCTCTCTGACTTTATTTCCTCTCCACTTTCTCTTCCACCTTGAGAGCTATTTGGTATGCTTCTTCAATAGTTCTTAGAGGCAAAAGTAAACCATTAATATATCTAGGCTAGATTTTCAATGCCTTCTTCTACATGACCAACCCTTATGTTTATTTTATAAAATAATTTTGTATACTCTCACAAACATTGATTTTTTCTTGAGGTCTTTCATTTATCAAAAGAAATTTCACTGATAATCTTGGGATATAAATTTACCCTTTAATTTCACCACCATTCAAATCCAGACTATATTCTTCTTATTGTTTTTGTTCCTTCGCTTATCCCACCATAGTGAGGGATGTCCCTTCAATCTGGTCACTGCAAATTTCACCTCCTTCTCCTTGGCTACCTTCCCATGGTCAATATTTATCCATAGCGTTGAACCAATCGATCAATTCCTCAACACTTAATTTTTTTCTCCGTACATATGCGCTTTCAATATTAGTTTGGTGCTCAATCCTACAATTATCTTAATCATTCTTTTTGCTTGATTTTCTTCTTCAATGTCGACTTCTTCTTCTTAGAATTCTTCTTGGTTGTTAATGTCATTGGTGTCAACATATCTCCTTTTTGTCGTCTCCATTGCTTCTAGTATTTTTTTATGTTTTTTTCTTCTTCAAGTTATATTTGGTTGGCAAATAATCTTCCTTGATCATTTCCAACTCCTTTGACTCTAGGTGCCATGTTTTACACAATTTCTTATAAACAATTGGTTCTTGATTTATTTATTTTTTAACTCAAGAATTTATTCACAAAATTTATTAAATAAAGGAAATGATTTACATGAAATTCAATTCCATATAATGACCAATTTCTGTAGCTCTAGTTTTAATCTTACTTTCAAGAAGGAGGAACTTCCAAAGTCTTGACCCACTTGAATAGAAACCATGCCTTGTTTGATCATCTATTCCTTCAAGAAAATTTTCATGCTAGAACACAGACAACATGTATGATATTCCATAGTTAAAAAATCATTTTTGAAAATAATGTGTATGTTAATCCATCAAAAGGTTAACAAGATTCAAAATTCCTAGAGCAATGAATTACTGGAACTGGAGAAGCCATTGCAAATAATGTGTCACCAGCAAAAACGCAATAGGCAATTGCAAATTTAAGGAGCCAGTGTAATGAGAAAGATTTTGAGCTAGAGATAAAATTTGCTAATAATCGTATCCTCGAAGAATAGCTACAAGCAAAGGACTCTAAAAATAATGAGTTGTAGGAGACCATACTTTTGATGCACCAACAAATTACCTTGACTTCTGAGAAATCAACTCAAAATAATGATTATACTAATGATTTTACAAACAAGCACATTTATGGAAATTTTAGCTACATATGAAAGTAATGAAATATTGAAGAGTTGCAAAGGCAAATTTTGTTGCAGGAAGCCGACATTGAAAAACTAAAATAAAAAAGGTGGCCTACAAGTTCAAAGTCAAAAACATGCAAAAGAAGCATCATATGCAGAGGAGTTGGCATCTGTTGTAGCAGTTAAGCTTAAGAATTTTGCAAAATAAGTAACTAAGTTTTATTTCCGTAATGCAAAACTTGCAAAAGAGCTAGCAGCAGCACAAGCAACTTTTGCTAGGGGCTCAAGGAAACTAACCACAAGCTAGATACCAAAATGATGTATCAGGACAAAAATTCCACATTAAAAGCAATGCCTTTATTAACATGCAAAAAGAAATATTAGTATGGTATAATTGATTATGAAACAAAAATTAAGACTTGTGAGGATGATATTGAACACAATCATTAATAGGAAAGAGATAAATGAAGATTATAAACAGAATTTACAAACATAATGTTGTTGTATCCATAGTGAAGCTATATTATAACCAGAAGATTTTCCAAAAATGAGAACGGAACACTTTGAAAAATTTATTCCAAAGCCACTGTGTTTTAGTAGCTAAATGTAACATAATTATAACTATGAAGAGCATTTTCTCACAAGATCATGTCATAGCATGTCAATTGTTTTCCTTATGTGGTTCACGGACTCTAGAGATTGGTGACCACTACATCTATGGAATATTTGTACCAAGAAAATCCACGAGAAGGGATCACTTCCCTTGGGCTCAACCATAGAACTTGAACCTAAGGGTGTCAAGAGAAACGAACCTGTGACCTCTCAATAGCAAAGGTTATTTTACGATAGAGACTCGACCAATTGATCTAACCCTCAAGGCTTCTATCAGAGCGTGTTAAAGTCAGATATGACTTTAAATTATTATGAGTAAAAATGTTCCAACTTTTAGAAGTGCCCATTAAATAAGAGAGAATTTGCATGAATCATGGGGAAATTTATAAGAACCTCATATATTAATAGTGGTCCACAATCTGTGATTGCTAACTTGGACGTGTCCAACACAATTTTGGTGATTGAATGGGCAACCAAGAAGTTATCACCAATCATAAACATCTAACTAATTGGGCAATAAAAAAAAAATGCACTCCTTTCTTAGGAACATCTAAAACTCAAAAAGAAGGAAACATCTAAAGACTAGTAGAGAAGGAAACATATCAATATATTTGCTTTATCTAATAATGTAGTTGATTTAATCTCATATATTTTGTAATTATATTAATAAGGGGAATGTTTACATTGTTTATAAAATGTTCATCTCTCCCTCATAATAATATTATGGTATTGTTTTCTAGGACTTCTGTGTTATTCTCTTCTTTTCAAATATTTTCAGATTTGCATGTAGATCAATTGGTATAAGAGCATAAGATCTTGGAATTCATCCACCTATTTAATGAATTTTGTTTAACAAATTTTATTTTTTTTGGGATTTGTGTCTTAACAATTTAGCGCCCTTCTTAGTGCGCCTTCCTTGCTTCAAATCCTTGTCACACATTTTAGCTTGGGGTCATACATTTCAATCCCTTTGGTGGATGAAAATCATGCCACCCCGTCGAGAACCCTCAATTGAGGACTCATCAATCCATGATTTAGCCATGAATCTTCAAGAACGAATTACACTACAGCAACAGAGGTTCCCTCCAAGGAAAATTTAGCTAGATACACTCTTTCAATTTCCCAAATTCTCAATCCAAATGAATGGAGAGGTTCTCGATTCTTGGCTTCACAGTTTCTCCACCTATTTCAAAACATGTCCTGCAATGAAAGAGGACATGATGCATCAAATCACTAGTCTACAATTAGAGGGCCTAATGCAAATATGGTGGGATACTCAACTCGATAATATATCCTTGGTTGTCAAACTAGAAGAACCAATAGAGACCAAGTCCATATGTATCAAATCTTGGGATGACTTATGCCAGGCCTTAAGAAAATGCTTTTATCCTTCATGATATCTCTTGAATCTCCTTTCCAAATGGTTACAGCTTCGGAAACTACCAAATCAATCATTGAAAGCATAAATTGATGTTTTCTGCAAATAACACATTCAACTCCATACTTTTATCCAAAAGAGGTATTAATTATCAAATTTGATTATGACCTGTTAATGGTTTTTCGAGGAGAACTTGAGTTGTTTGACAGTACTTCCTTAGACAAGTTCATTATTCGTGCCTTGGCTATGGAATGTATATTAGCTCCTCAAACTTGATCTACTCGAACTAGAAATGGTCCATCTCCTATTATTTCTTCTAATGTGGCTCCTGCCTCATCCCCCACACCTCCTATTACCCCTTGGTGTACATTTCATCAGAACAACTCACATGATTATGAAAATTGTTGTGTTGGAAATACTGAGAGGGGGGTGAATCAATATTTCTTTTCAATTGTTAATTTTACCAATTAAGATCGGTTAGAATTATAACACAAAATGAACAATGATAGAATAATAATTTTATTAATCAATGACAAGGACTCCAATCTTATTTATAATGAATCAAGTACAAAAATCATTAGGGCTCCAACCCTAGATGAAGACACCAATCTTCAATCACCTAAGCTTCAACCTATACTTTTCCAAGCATCGACTTGGACTTCACGAGGCTCCAACCCTATATTCCCAAGGCACCAACCTTGTCTCTATGAGGCTCCATCCTCTAGGGCTCCAAACCTTTCTCTAGTACAGCCTCCAACCTGGTCTTCTTGAGGACTCTTATCCTCTAGGGCTCCAACCCACTACTTCAATTCGTTAAGATAAGTTTAATAATTCTTCACAACTCCCAATATCTTCTATAATGAGCCCTCAAATGATCTCCAAGGCTCTTAGCTCATCAATGAAAATTTTATCTTCTTAGAAGGTGTCGAAACTTCTCTTCATGTCACCTAAATAAAATTCTCAAAGGTCACCTCATGATGAGTTCAGCATCATGGTCTCCAAGGATCTCCACAAATCTTCAAATTCAACTCCAAGGGCAAGGATGTATACTCTAAGACTACTCAAGAAGAGTTTCCCAATCAACCCTCTTTAAATATTACTTCAAATTGGTTCAAACCCAAGGCCTGCTCCACTAGATTTTAACAAGATTCAAATTGTTGGATTTCAAGCCTCTGTGGAAGTTTTTTGTAGCTTCATGTTCCGGATTGTCCACAGTTTCAACTTCATTCTGCCGACGTTTCAAACCCTTTGGGGTTTGAAACGTTGGCAGAATGAAGTTGAAACTGTGGACAATCCGGAACATGAAGCTACAAGATTCAAATTACTTCTTCAACAAGTCTCCAAGGAATGCTTTGGTGATGTTTCAACCAAAGCCCAAATTGTCTTCAATAGGTTGTTCCAAGGATTTCTTCACAATGGTTCCTCAACAAGACTTCCAATACCCCACTATCCAAAAAACTTCACTTCTCCTCCACAGATCCAACCACCGATGCTTAGCACTATTCCTCAAATATGAATTCTTTTAGGTGTAGATCCAAGCTCTCTTCAACAGGAAATTGGTCCAAGCTTAACACAATGGAGATGCCAACCAATTTTTGAGCCTCCACAAGATTGGATTTCATTCTGAGTTCTACACCAGTGTATAACTGATCCTCCATATGTGTATTACCATCCCTCCACAGATGTGAGACGGAGCTTCAAGTTGTATCTCCATAGATGTAATATATATGATCCCTTTGTCGACATGTCTGAGCCTCTGCAATGGAAACAGTTCACTATTTCGAGCCTTTGCAATTGTAACAGTGCATTGTTTCGGTCCTCCCACAAAAGATTGGCCACATTTCAAGGTTTGTAACTCTTCCACAGGACTGTTCACTGGTCCAAACTTCACAATTTAGCTTACACAGGTCCGAGTACTTTTAGAGGAGACTGTACGAGCCCGTTTACAAATTTATATTTTGATTCTGGCAATTTGAGCCACAACAAACTTGTAGATCTGAGCTTCTTAGTTCACTTCTCTATAGTCTGACGTCTACTCCTTTAGGTCCAAGGTTAACTAGCCGAAACAATAAACTTTTATGTCCTTGGCCTCCTTAATTCACGAGTTGTGAGCTCTTGTTGTTGTTTTGTATTCATGTATTGATCTTCATCGAAAATGATGAATAAGAAATGAATGAGTGTAGCTTTGTATATATACTTGTTTGTCCCTATGAAGATACATGTCTATTGAGTGAATAAGCCGACATGAGAGCCGACATGTATTTTTGGGCTGACCTATATATTATTTAATTTGGTTTAAAGATATATCAGAGTTATATATGAATTTTATGTCATCGGATTTATATACTCCATAAGGATTATAGAAGGCAGGTCATTATAGGCCTCTTGAAATGACACCACCCATTGCCAAAAAAAAACTCTCTATCTGGTCGTGAAAGTTCAGTTGAAGTATCATTTTTCCCATTCTATATCACAAATGTTGATAGATTCTCACTTCCAAAAATACATCATTACTTTCCAACCTTTCAACTGTTAATCTTGAAGGCGAAACTGGTTCATAACTTGAGTGAGCAGAGATTTCTACAGGATCATCTGATCCATTTGAAAAAGTTGATATTGTTGATGTTGAATATGCTTTCCTAAACTGAGCAAGATAATTTAAATGCCTATAGCTAGTGTCACACATATAAAGGTGGCATCCTTTCTCATGGGAAGAACAAAAAAGAAGAAATTCATTATGAGGGGAATGCATACAAATGGGACATCTCATATATTCCCAATCATTTTTTTAAATAGAGCATTCTCTTCCTTAGAAGAATTTACTTCTAGCAACTCCTCCCGACTAGGCTTAGAGGGTAAGGAGAATATCTAGATCCCTATGAAACAAAGCATGGCTGCTAGTCCCTTTAGGCATTCAGCTACAGTTCCTGAGAAGACATGTTCTAACTGAATCCTTAATGACATGCCTAAAAAGAGAATGTTGAAGTATCCCAAAGCTAGATTAGGGCTTCTGTGCAATTAGAGATAAGGCATTATGTACATATGCATTTAGGGATTTCTCATAGGGTTTTCCAACTTCATATGCTCTTAGGGTATAGGGTTATCCAAGGCATGATTCAACTAGGTTTTTCCATGAGGATAGGGAAACATTACACAAGGGTACTTCATGTATCACAAGAATATTTTCCATCTCCGACAGTGCCATATTGACATCAATGACAACTTTGACCAACAGTATCCCCATTTTTCATTGATAGCAATATTCCCTCCCTTTCAACAACTTCTCCCCCTTTGACATCAATGGAAAATGGGGTACCCAAGTACTCCCCCTATCAAGCTGCTTCTTGACATGTTGCTCCATCGTATTTTCTTCGTTAATGATAGTTCTCCATGATAGATATGTGTCTCCCCCTATCATGGTGCTCCTTCTTCTGGCAATGTGGTACATAATAGATGTGTCTTCATTTCTTCATGTGATGAACCAACTCCCCCTACTTGCATAAACTCTTGTAGCTCTTCTTTTTTCTCAAGACAAGAAAGATTGATGCCTTGTGATCAAGTGGAAGACATATTCACAGTGTCATGATCTTCTTCAATGGAATTACTACCGAGAAATAATCATTAAAGAGATTATTTCCCATGTATGACTCATCAAGGGTTTCATAGGGATCTTCACAGCTAGTTTCTGTAAGAATAATCAAGAATCACAAGGCCCTAACAGTATGCATGGTCTTCTTCTTGGCAAAATTTCATCATCAAAACTTGGAATATCATATCTTCCAAAGATGCATTCATCAAATCAACAACATGTGTTGTTTGCTTAAGTGTTCAAGACACTTTCAGATCCAATTTTCTTCCTTCTCCATACTTGTGTAACTTTATTTTCTTGCTTGGTAGACATGTTTTTAGCTTGTTTAGGGACCCAAGTCAAGTAAAAATCATGAGCCATATGTCCAACGGTATGACAATTGAAGCATTCCATCTTGTTCATGAACGAGGAATCATGACTTCTTCTTGCATAGTTGCTTCTAGGGCACTGATGTGGACCATTACATTTTTCCTTGTGGTATGCCCTACAATCCTTTTCCATGTGCCCAAAATTTGTACAAGAATAGCAATACCCAAAAAATATGCTTTGGTACCTAGAGGATGGAGATTTCCTTGATGTACTTCAAAATTCATTATGCCTTGAGATCCTTGATGATATCCATTTCCTCTTGCATTCTTGACACCATCTGCATATCTTCTTAGAGGAGGGTTTCTTCCAATGTCATCTTGACTCTTCTTCTTGCTTTTGCTGGAACTGGAGGAATCAATATTTATTCCATGCTTCTCCACATCCTTGTTGTTTGAAGCTTTAGGGTTTGCATCATTTTTGTTTGAGGGTTCACCTGCATAACCAAGACCTCATTTATCAAGAGGATATCTTTGATGACTTAGGATGTCATCTAGGGTTTGAGAGCTCTTTAAACTCTTGTTCAGATGATCAACATCTTGTTGATGTGGGGTAGCATCGGATGTGCTCTAGCCACAAAATTTGGTGGAGAGGTTGGGGCACATGAGATATACAATACCCAGAAAGGGTTTGGGAAGATTCTAAACAGTTTATGAGATATTAAAATAATTTATATTTTTAATGGAGTCCCTAAGTCTAAACTTAGGGAAATAAAATATTAATGGGAATTAATGTGAAACTGTGTTAGAATGGTCCAAAATACATGGATCAAGCCAGATCTAATCTTAGCCATTGATGTGTCAACAGGAAAAGTATAAGAGGAGGCATGAGGGTCACTTGGAGAGTAAACCAGAGTGATGAATCATTATATTCTCTAGAGCAGGGTTTGCTAAGAGATATAGAATCGCTGATCGGAGAGCAGTTGAGGGGCATTGAGTACAGAGAGATAGAGAGGTAGAGATAGTTTCGGGAAAGCAGTAGAGCATCCAAAGAGAGTGACGCAAGAGAAACCAATGCTCACGCAGGGCCACGCAGAGGCAGCTAAGTGTTGCGTAGAGCACCAAAGGCTAGCGTCGCTGACACAAAGGCTCATAGAGCTGACGCAGGGCCTCCTGGGGCTGACGCAGAGGCTCAGAGAGCTGACGCAAGGCCTCCTGGCACTGACACAGAGGCTTAGAGAGCTGACGCAAGGCCTCCTGTGGCTGACGCAGACCAAGATAGGCTAACACAAGGCCAGCGCTAGGCTGGTAGAGGCTAACGTAGTCAATATTGGGCATACGCTGGGGTTTCTGGGGCAAATTGGTGCTGAGTAGCTACCGGGATGATTATCTGGGGATTTAGCCAGTACATTTGTCAGAAACGGAGAGGTATTCCTACTAAGGAAATTATGGATTTAAGACATCTGTGGTTTATATCTTTTGATTTAGTTACTGGAGAATCCACAGTAAAAACCACAGATGTCTTAAATCCATAATCATTTCCCTACATGGAGGGGATACATGGCGTGAAATAAAAATTAGAGTGAAGATAAGAAGAAGAGCTGCACTAAATTAAGCTCTTCTACTATCAAGCATTCAAGAAGTCCTGATGATGGATCCTGATTGGGATTTGAAACGTTGATGAAAAAATGGTTTTTACTGTGGATTCTCTAGTAACTAAATCAAATGATATAAACCACAGATGTCTTAAATCCATAATCATTTCCCTACACGGAGGGGCTACATGGAGTGAAATAAAATTTAGAGTGAAGATAGCAAGAAGAGTTGCACTAAATTAAGCTCTTCTACTATCAAGCATTCAAGAAGTCCTACAATTAGGATTTGAAACGTTGACGAAAAAATGGTTTTTACTGTGGATTCTCCAGTTACTAAGGAAATTCTCTATTAGGTAGGCCAGTTTCGGCACCCAGATTGTACTCTGATATTGCTTAATAAGAAAACCCTCAGATAGCTACACCGGTTTTCCCACACTGGTTTTTTCCAAGGACATTGGTCCAAAAACAATGGTGTCATATGGTGTGTTTGTTTATGTTTTAGTTGCTAATCTGTAATATGTTAAGCATGCACTAATGTTTATTTTCAATATTTACATTGTAAATAACTTGTTATCTAAAATAACAAGTAGGTAGGAATAAATCAGATAAAGTGCATGGAGGGTTTCTAAGTAAGTAAACTTAGAAACTTCAACATGATATCAGAGGGTGATTGCAGATCAGAAGAGGAATAAAGGACAGCAGTCGAGTGGAGCAATAGATCCAGAAAACAGTTGTCCCGAGGTGACAAAAGTTGTTTCTAGCAGTGTAGAAGCCAAGGAGTCTGATGCAAAGCTAGCCAGGGCTCACGCAGGGCCACGCAGAGACGCAGAGGGCTATAGGGTTGACGCAGGGCCTACCAGGGTTGACGCAGACCCATCCGGGGTGACGCAGGGCCAGCGTGAGGTAGAGAGGGGCTAACGCAATCCACAGATGGGAAATTGTTGGGGTTTAGAAGGCTGCAGGAATATTGCAGAGTGGAGATGTTGAGGTACTATAGTCGGAATGGCACTTGACAGAACAAGGCTAGAGGAGTTGCTACCGAGGGTTTCCAGATAAGGAACCTGGATCAGTGGTGCAGTTGCACAAGATGATCAGAGTATGGGGCATCTCGACAAGCGGTAGAAGGATTTCCAGGAGGGAAATCAGAACTCAGAGGGAGTCCAAAAGAGAACTTCGAGATGGGAAGTAGAGACTCAAAGGAGTCGAATAGAGAAATTCCAGGAGGGAAGTAGAGGAGCATCATGGCACCACACGGAGTAAGAGACCAGGATAAACTAGACGAAGCATCAAACTTCACAGTCTAGAAAGCCAAAATCTTATATGTACTTGACAGGAATCATGTCAAGAACTTTGCCTTGAAGGTAATATTTGTCCCACTTGACCCCAGTGATAATGACAAGTACAAGGAGGCGATGGCGAGGGCCAAGAGCATTATCCTTGACAGGGTCAAGGATCATGTAGTACCACACATAGTCGAGAAGGAAACGACATTTGAGATGTGGGAGGCTCTCAAGAAGTTGTACCAGCATAGTTCTATGGAGAGAAGAATGTTGTTTGAGAATCAGATGAGGTCGTATCAGATGAAGAAGGGACAATCAATTGACACCTTCCTTGGAGGACTGAATGAGATCCGAGATCAATTGACTGCTATAGGGGCGACACCGGATCGGAAACTAATGGTGAGGACAGCCTTGAATGCATTCTCAAAATACTAGGAGGTATTTTTCTAGAGTATACTAGGTAAAGGGACACTTCCACCTTGGGACGAGATGTGGGGAGCTCTTCGCCAGGAAGAGATTATACGGCAGTCGAAGACGGGGAGCAGTAGCAAGGGGATCAAAGTCAAGCAGGAGGAGGAAGATGTGGCCCTAGCATCTGAGGGAAAGCAGGAGAAGCAAAAGAATAAGGGTCTCTCCAAGATCAAGTGCTTCCATTGTGGGGAGTTGGGTCATTATGTGACCCAGTTTCCAAGGAAGAAGAGTAAGGGAGAGTCCTCCGAGACTAAGACAGCGCTAGCACGGGCAGAGAAGGAAGTTTTTACATATGATGATTGTGCCATGAGTGTACATGCACCACTTGAGTGGAAGTGGGGAGACATCGAGCTGTAGTCAGGAGGATTATAGGCGATGAGGGGCAGGATCCTTGAGGTACCCAGCCTCTTGGATTAGACCTTGCTACGAAAGCCCTGTCGAGGAGTAGCAGGATTGGCTGAGTGGGTAGAGATGGATGCGGATGGAGCGGCAGAGGGAACTACAGTGCAGGAGTCCTGAGACAGTGCAGAGCTAGCAGGTTGCAGCAGTGCGAGAGGCGTAGGAGTGTTGTACCAGTGCAGGAAGGCACAGAGAGGTGTGCAACGATGTGAGATGTAGGGATTTGTTGCAGCAGCGCAGAGGTCAGAGACGGAGCACTTGTCAATGGCAGAGGGAGCTTCAGCATCAATGGGTGTATCTAGTTCAACAGGGAGGTTAGATTGGGAGATCAGTTACTTACTTCTTAGTAACTGAGTTGCAGTGCAGCAGTGGGCAACACGATGCAACATGATGAAAGAAAGTGTAGTGCGGATGCAGTGCTGGGAGAAAGGACCAGTAGCACCACGGATGTAGAGGGAGTTGTCATACACATGCAGCAGTGGCAATGGTAGAACCATGGGCACTAGTATAGGATGCAGCAGTGCAGAGGATGTTGGGTAGGAAGGCCTAGCATCAACACAGGTATCGATGCCGGAGATCAGAGTAATACTCAATGAGGAGTATTGCTAAAGCATAGTCCTCACTAAGAGGGAGTGTTGATTTGGGGTAGCATAAGATCTGCTATAGCCACGAAATTTGGTGTAGAGGTTGGGGCACATGAGGTCTCCAATACCCAGAAAGGGTTTGGATAGATTCTGAACAGTTCAAAATATATTAAAATAATTAATATTTTTAATGGAGTCCCTAAGTCTAAACTTAGGGAAAATAAAATATTAATGGAAATTAATATGAAACTGTGTTAGAATGGTCCAAAAGACATGGATCAAGCTAGATCTAATCTTAGCCATTGATTAGAGACTTAATCTTGGTTGTTGATATGTCAACAAGAAAAGTATAAGAGGAGGCTTGAGGGTCACTTGGAGAGTACACCAGAGTGATCAGTCATTCTATTCTCTAGAGCGGGGTTTGCTAAGAGAGATAGAATCAGTGATCAGAGAGCAACTAAGGGGCATTGAGTACAAAGAGACAGAGAGGCAGAGATAGTGTCGAGAAAGCAGCAAAGCAGCCAAAGAGAGTGACGCAAGAGAAACTAGTGCTCACACAGGGACACGTAGAGGCAGCTAAGTGTTGCACAGAGCACCAGAGAGGCCAGCGTAGCTGACGCAGAGGCTCATAGAGCTGATGCGGGGCCTTCATGGGCTGATGCAAGCCAAGATAAGCTGACGTAGGGCTAGAACTAGGCTGGTAGAGGCTGGCGCAGTCCAAATTGGGAAGACAGTAGGGTTTCTGGGGCAGATTGGTGTTAAGTAGCTGCTGGAAGGATTATCCGACGTTTCAAATAGTAGATTTCTCAAAAACTGAGAGGTATTACTGCTAAGGAAATTCTTTTTTGGGTAGGCTAGTTTTGGCACCCAGATTGTACTCTGATATTGCATAATAAGAAAACCCTCAGATAGTTGCACTAGTTTTCCCACATTGGGTTTTTCCGGGGACATTGGTCTAGAAATAACTGTGTCATATGGTGTTTTTGTTTATGTTTTAGTTGTTGATCTATAATATGTTGAGCATGCACTAGTGTTTATTTTTAGTATTTACATTGTAAATAACTTGTTAAGTAAAATAACAAGTAGGTAGGAATAAATTAGATAAATTGCATGGAGGGTTTCTAAGTAAGTAAACTTAGATAATTCAACACTTCTTTCCTTAGGAGATCAATTTCTTCTTTCATCATCTTGCATTCTTCATCCTTCTTTGCTAGATGGTTCTCCATTTCTTCCTTCATCTTGGTTGCTTCACATGATTGGGCCTCAAGTGAGGTGATATCTGATTTTTATTTGAAGATCTATTCATCCTTTTCTTCTAGTTGGCATGTCATGGAATTTCTTTCCTTTTCTGCGTCATCGACTTGTCCTTCTAGGAGGGCCAAAACTTCCATTACCTTTTCAGCTCCTTGTGCTTGTTTCTTTGCTTCTTCTAGTTGAGATTTAAGGGAGGATACCCCTTCCTTGTATTGACCAATTTTCACTTCAAGTTTGTTCAATTCCTCATGTCGTTCAATATGGCTTGGCAAAGTGTATTCCCTTTTCTTTGCTTTATCCAATTGATTTGTAATGGATATGACTTATTCTTGATGCCTTTTCTTGTTTTTATGAAATGACTCCTTAACCTTGGTGAGATCCTCGTCTCTTTCTTGTACTTGTAACTTGCATAGGTCAACTTCCTTCCTTGTCTTGTCAAGGTCATGCTCACCATCTTGTGCTTGTTTCTTGAGCTCTTCGTTTTCTTTTTCCAAACTACTTATCTATTCTAGTACAACTACAAGTTTTTCCTTGAGATCTTCTTTGAAATCTTCTTCATTTTCATCTTCTAGGTCCTCCTTGGTCTTGATGTCTTCATTTTTGTTTTCAACTTCCTTTATGGGTTCTAGATTTCATTCTTGCTTTCCATCATCTTTTTCATTAGAGGTCATGGCCAGTGCTCCTTTTGAGTGAAGATCTTGAATTTTGTCCCACATACCTTTTTCCAATGAACATTTCTCCACTTTGACCTTTATAGGATTAGGTAGCCCACTCAAGATTGCTTTCATCGCTCTTGCATTATATTCATTGGATTCTTCTTCCATCGTGCTTTCAGTAATCACTGATTCCCAGACTTCAAAACGTTAAGCAATTAAGAAATTCTTCATTATTTCCTTCCATATATCAAAGTTTCCATTGAACAATGGAACTTTCCTAATTTGATTATCTTCAATTTTCACAGTTGAGGAAGAAAAATATTTAGAAGGATTGGAGGCTTTACTCCTTGAATTTTCCATTTGTGTTCTAAGGATATACCTTCAAGTTGTTAGGATTTGAGTGAAGGTATTGTCTCTGATACCAATTGTTGGAAATACTGAGAGGGGGGTTGAATCAATATTTCTTTTCAATTGTTATTTTTACCAATTACGATCAGTTAGAATTAGAACAAAAATGAACAATGATAGAATAATAATTTTATTAATCAATGACGAGGACTCCAATATTCTTTATAATGAATCAAGTACAATAATAATTAGGGATCCAACCCTAGATGAAGACACCAGTCTTCAACCACCCAAGCTTCAACCTGTACTTTTCCAAGCACCGACTTGGACTTCACCAGGCTCCAACCCACTACTTCAATTCATCAAGATAAGTTCAATGATTCTTCACGGCTCCCAATATATTCTGCAACAAGCCCTCAAACGATCTCCAAGGCTCTTAGCTCATCAATGACAAGTTTGTCTTCTTAGAAACTATCATCACTTCTCTTCATGTCACCCAAATAAAATTCTCCAAGGTCACTTCATGATGACTTCAGCATCATGGTCTCCAAGGATCTCCATAAATATTCAAAGTTAGCTCCAAGGGAAATGATGTATACTCTAAGACTACTCCAGAAGAGTCTTCACAATCAACCCTCTTTCAAGAGTACTTCAAACTAGTTCAAACCCAAGGTCTGCTCCACTACAGTTCAACAAGGTTCTTCAAATTACTTCTTCAACAAGTCTTTAAGGAATGCTTTGGTGATGTGTCAAGCAAAGCCCAAACTATCTCCATGATAGGTTGTTCCAAGGATGTCTTCACAATGGTTCCTCAACAAGACTTCCAATACTCCACTATCCAAAAAACTTCACTGCTCCTCCACAGATCCAAGCACCAATGCTTAGCATTGTTCCTCAAATTTGAATTCTTTTAGGTGGAGATCCAAGCTCTCTTCAACCATAAACTAATCTGAACTTAATACAATGGAGATGCCAACCAATTTTTGAGCCTCCATAGTATTGGACTATAGTCTGAATTCTACACCAGTATATAACTGAGAATTCGCAGGTGTATTACAACTCCTCCACAAATGTGAGGCCGAGCTTCCATTTATATCTCCACAAATGTAATATATCTGAGCTCTTTTTCCACAGAACTGAGCCTCTGCAATGAAAACAGTCCACTATTTCGAGCCTTTGCAATGGTAACAATCCATTGTTTCGTTCCTCCCACAAAAGATTGGCCACGGATCAAGGTTTGTAACCAGTGTTACTTGGGAGCGGGAGCGAAAGCGAGGAGTGGGAGTGAAAACGGGAGCGGGAGAGACATTTTCAGAAGCTCCTGGTTTGGGAGCGAATCCCGAAGCGTTTTTTATATAATATATATATTTTTTATATTTTGATCCATATATGTCAACAAAAACATGTAGAATAATGAATTAGATATAAAAACATAATTAAAAAAAAAAAAAAAAAAATAGCTTGAACATATAACAACAATCATCTAGAAGTTATAATCTTCATACAACCATGTCCACAAGTTAGTAACAGAGGTAACATACAACATATTGAGTCTCATGATTCATCAATCTTAAAGTTTCAAGCTTTCAAAATTCAATATATAACATTTATCACTCATTGATCACCAAAGTTGTACTTGTAAGCTAAGTGTAACCATTACAACAAATAATATCTAACATGAAATGAAATGTTCTAAAATGAAATGAAATGAAACAACTTTCAACTTTCATGAAGCATCATATTCATAATTCATTACTAATGAGTTATAATTGCCAACTTCAAACTTAAATTGTCATATTTTGTTTAAAACATTATCATAATAAATATGAAAGAGTCAATAGTTATAAAAACTACTAGAAACTAGAAAAGAGAAGTAAATCTATTATCTATTTCTTATGCTTGGGCCTCTTGCCACCACGAGAAATGTCTAATTTTTTAGTCTTGTTGGAAAATCAAGATCTTTGTCATTAATATCACCCTCTAAGCATTAATATCCAGAGGTATATTTTTCATTACCTTTGTATCTGTATAGGGATCTTTTTCATTAATATCACCCTCTAAGCATTAACGAAAGATAGAAAAAGCATAGCATGTCAAGTCAAGATTTTGTTTGAGTGATGCATACATTTTTAGGAGGGTCATGATAGAGGAGTTCGACAACCAATGTCACTAAAATCAAGGTACATAGAGGAATTTGTGATCTTGATTAAATATGAGTTCCATACCTTAATACATGACAAAATTCAATGGAAACATTGCAATCTCTCAATCATGAAATCCTGAAAAACTGATAAGTCTGTTGGATTTTGAATGAAATCTAAAATACTACTTTCTCCATATGAAATCCAATGAGGTCGGAACCACTCTCAAACATCCTGAGTCATTTCATGGTAATGTTAAAAATTTAAGTAAAAGGATGAAAATGAAGATTAAAGAGAATTTCACTTTTACTTTATCAATACTAGGGACATAGACTTGACCATTAAGTTGCCCCGCTCAAAAATTATTTGTTTCTTTCAAAAAAATTTGCATTTCGAACATCGTTATAAAAAAAAAGTTTGCAAAAAACGCAAAATGCTCCCAAAAACACTCCCGAAAAGGCAAGGAGCGAAATTTTTTTAGGGAGTGTGCTCCCGAAATCACTCCCGAGTCACTCCCGCCTGGAGCGCGGATTGGGAGCGGGATCAGGGGGGGGGCACTCCCCCACAACACTATTTGTAACTCTTCCACAGGACTGTTCACTGGTCCAAACTTCACAATTTATCTTCCACAAGTCTGAGTACTTTTATAGGAGACCGTTTGAGCCCTTTTACAAATTTATATTTTGATTCTGGAAATCCAAGCCCCAACAAACTTGTAGATTTGAGCTTCTTAGTTTAGCTTTCTGTAGTCCAAGGTTTGCTCCTTTAGGTCTGAAGTTAACTAGCCCAAACAATAAACTTCTATGTCCTTGGCCTCCTTAGTTCATGAGTTGTGAACTCTTGCTACTATTATGTATTCATGTATTGATCTTCACCGAAAATGATGAATCATAAATGGATGAGTTAGCTTTATATATATACTTGTTTGTCCTTATGAAGAGACATGTTTATTGAGTGAATAATCCGACATAAGAGCCGACACGTATTTTTGGGACGACCTATATATTATTTTATTTTATTTAAAGATATATCAGAGTTATATATGAATATTATGTCATATGATTTATATAATCCACAAGGATTATAGCAGGCAACTCATTAAAGTCATCTTGAAATAACACCACATGTTGCCAAAAAACAAACTCTCTGTCTGGTCCTGAACATTCAATGGAAGTATCATTTTTCCCATTCGATATCACAAATATTGGTACATTCTCACTTCCAAAACTACATCATTACTTTCCAACCTTTCCACTATTAATCTTGAAGAAGCAACTGGTTTAGAACTTGAGTGAGCAGAGATTTCTACAGGATTATTTGATCCTTTTGAAGAAGCTAATATTGTGGATGTTGAATATGCTTTCCTAAACTGATCAAGATAATTTGAATGCCTATAACTAGTGTCGCACATATAAAGGTAGCATCCTTTCTCATGGGAAGAACATAAAAGAAGAATTGCATTATGAGGGGAATGCATATAAATGGGACATCTCACATCTTCCCAACCATTTTTTTAAATAAAGAATTCTCTTCCTCTGAATAATTTACTTCTAGAAACTCCTTCCGACTAGGCATAGAGGGTAAGGAGAATATCTGGATCTCTGTGAAACGAAGCATGGCTACTAGTCCCTTTAGGCATTTTGCTATACATCCTAAGAAGACATGTTCTAATTGAATCCTTAATGACATGCTTAAAAAGAGAATGTTGAAGTATACCACTGCTAGATTAGGGCTTCTATGCAATTAGAGTTAAGGAATTATGTACATATGCATTTAGGGATTTCTCCTAGGGTTTTCCAACTTCATATTCTCTTAGGGTCTAGGTTCTATCCAAGGCATGCTTCAACTAGGGTTTTCCATGAAGATAGGGAAACATCACAAAATGGTACTTCAAGCATCATAAGAATATTTTTCATATCCAACAGTGCCATATTGACATCAATGAAAACTCTGACCAACATGTTGAACACATAAAAATATGCACTTGAACACAAATCCTTTTACAGAAATAGAGAACCCAAATTCCCTTGCCTCACTTGCATTTGTTTCTCTCAACAATCCTACCAAAGTAGACCCATCTCTCATCCTCATGACTACTAATGAAATTGGCACCTCTACTGCACCTTTGTTTACCCATAATTATCAAATCAAACATGATTTGGTGACTCTTACCCTCAACAATGGGAGTCAAAAGAATGTTGTGGCAAGAGACTTGGTTCAACACCTTAGCCTTCCCACCACTACACACTCAAACCCATATCAACTCAATTGGGTCCAAAATTAATGCCCCCATCTTACTATCTCCCGATGTTGTGTTATCATCTTTATTATTGGCCCTTTTTGATATATTGTGGTATGTGATGTTTCTCTTCTCGATTGTGTCGATTTATTACTGGGAATTCCATACCAACAGACCCATCATGCTATTTATCATGATAAAGATCACCAAATCTACTTGCAGCACAAGGGCCACACTATGTGCTCACATCCTCGTCTCTCCAATCAACCCAACCTCCTATTGGAAAATCTCCCATTAAGAAAGTCAATTTACACCAATGCATTTATGTGTGTTTGGTTCACCCTGTCAATCAAGACAACCTCATTAACTTGGTACCTCCTTCCATCGATCCACTATAATTTGCATATGTCTTCAACCAACCCATGAGGCTACCTCCAGCAATCGATCGTATTCTAGGGGTTTTTCTTAAACAAGGCTACCACTCTATAGCATAAACATAAATCTCTCTCTTCCTCTTTGAGTCACCATAGCTTCTAGATTTTCTGGAACTCGGAGGCTTCAGCAACCCATATTTAGCAACTCAAGTTTTTCCATATTTATCGAATATGAGGCCCAATCTAAAGACATTTCAGTGAACAAATGTCGGCCAGATATATGAATTTCTTTCCATCAGCGACACATTCACTATAGCTTCCTGGTAGGTGTTCTGCAAGCATTTACATTTCCAAGCATGGCAAGTGTCTTATTGAGTTTCTTACTAAACAACAAAAACTCAGCGCTTTTATACAAGTTTCTCCACAGTTTCGTCAACTACTAACCCAGGAAATAGTTCGGGTAAATGCATTTTTGTGGAATTCATCTATTTTATACCATGATGGGCCTAAGTGTGGTAACTCGTTGGCTCACAAAGGATTAATTTCAATTGGAGGAGTGGACATGGCTGGATGGATTGCTTACTAGTCAAAAAAGCTATGCATATTACAAGCATCCCCTAATGGTTTGCATGGAGCACCAGGCGAAGGTTCTAGTGGAATTATTGTTAAAAAAACCATCAGAATTGAAGCCCAAGTCGACAATTATCCTAAATTTAATTTTGTTGGACGTCATCTTTGTCCTAGATATAAATCACTACAATGAATTGAAGCTACTACTAAATGTCAAGTTCTACTCAAAGGACATGGTTCAATTAAAAACCCTTCAAGGGTAGTTTCAATATCCATGGAGGCCATGATGAAGGAGAAGCCACTCCATGATCCTTTTCACATCCTTATGGAGGTTGAATTTCCTACAAGTATCATAGATGCTCACTTACTACACACATGAGAGATACTAGAAGAATTGTTGAAACCTATAAACAAGTCACAAGATTTTTCAACAAGCAACAATTAAGAGAGATGGACATTTGAAATGGTACAGTGTGAGAAGACGATTTGTCCATAGTTGGTTCAGTATCTCCATTCAACAGTAGTAATTTAGGAATGAAAATCCCAACACGCCAACAAACATATTTATCATATATTGTTGGTCGGAAGGGACACACACCAACGTAGGCCAAATGGATGACAACAAAAACATTAAAGTGCACTTTCCCTCATTTGATGGAGGAAGAAAGGATGCTTCCCATTCTAAACAGGGAGGAATTAGGAAACTAAGAAATCCTCACCAATCAGAAACATCTAACTGATTGGGAAACTAGGAAAAAGTGCACTCCTTTCTTAGGAACATCTAAAACTCAAAAAGAAGGAAACATCTAAAAACTAGTAAAGAGGGAAACATCTCGATATATTTGCTTTATCTAATAATGTAATTGATTTTCATCTCATATGTTTTGTAATTGAAATAATAAGGAGAGTTTTTACATTTTTCATAAAATTCTAATCTCTCCTTCATAATAAGATTGTGGTATTGTTTTCCAGAAATTGTGTTATTCTCTTTTTTTTTAATCTTTTCATATATAATCACTAATCACTAGATAATGGGTGTTAGTTGTGGGCTTATTGGTTCTCGATTCAAGTTAGACCATTTACAAGGTGTATCAATCAAATATTCCATTGGATATTGGCCTAATAAGAAGCAAAAGGTGTAAAAAGTCGTGAGGAGGAGGTAACACTTGCGGTTGGAGAAATGCATAGATGTTGTAGATAGACTTCTAGAGTTGAATCGGGTAAGTGGGTTGAAACATCCGACATAGATGTTTCCTATATCATTGATCTCTCCAATGGAAACCTTGTTTGGAATTTTATGGGTCATAGGGTGGGAATGGATAACTTGTTCTTTTAGGTTGGGGAATATTGGAGTTCCAAATTGTGCTACAATCCTTCTACTTATTTGCTTTGTCAAGGATTGTTTAGGTTTCATTTTCCACTCAAAAGCACACATGGTCTTTATCCTTGAGGAGACCTGGTTTTGGGATCATTTCTATCTTTCCATTAAACCTTAGGATCCTTTTTTCGATGCAAAGGCCAATTGTATAATAGGATTGTTGATTTCGATAAATCTATCAAGATTGCACATGGAGTATTGGGAAATAGAATCCATGCACACTACTGGAAATAGACTTGGAAAACCCATCATTGTTGACAATAGTTTCATCATTGATGGTTTTCGTTCAATTGCACTAATCTCTTAACACCCCCTAGTGATCTAGACTTATGCAGGATGCAAAAAAATACAGATATAGACATAAACACAGAGATGTAGTAGGAATAAAACTTCATTTCATTAATATCAAAGAACTAAAATATGCTTACATACAAAATGGAAATAAACTAACTCGGGTGATGGTAGCTTATCTATAAGAAGAGATGTAGCGGCTACATGCCTTTGAACTGTGTTACAATGAGGCTCAAGGGCATTTTTATTATTGAACAATAAGGGAAAAACCTAAACAACCAAAAATTTATCCCTGAGCGATGGAACACCAAGAGTTTGAGGGCCATATTTGGGTTAATTCGACAGCCAACTTCCCGGGATTGTAATTTGGTCATATGATCTCCATTTGGTGCATATGATACGTCATTGGAAATATCTCTCTGAGTAATACAGGATATTCCACAATCCCCTTCCTATTTTTATGGTCTTGCCACGTACATCAAAAAAATGTCATTTAGGGGGTCAAAACAGCACCAGAAGTTGAGGACCCAAAAAACTACTAAAAATAGTAAATGTTGTTATAGTCAAGGAAATAGATGAAATCGACTGGAGGTCTAGTGGAATAGGAGATTGGCCACCAATATCAACCTGGATTATTCCTCCCCCCCTTAAGAACCAATGGTCCCCATTGCATGTAGATCCTCCATGAGGTGAGGAAATTTATGTTGAACCTGGTCCGTCGTGAGTCACTTGCCCTTGTGAAGGAGTTGGCATGCTTTGACAACTAAATAGAGTTGGATCCTATAATGGCGAGTGTTCTTGATTTGTTTTTCCATCATCTTGTCAGTTGTGGCATGTTCGATGTAGTTGGGGTTGAGATCTGTTGGTGTCAGCTGCTCAACAACATCGAATGTATCCAACAACAAGGGAAATTATGGTCCAGCAATTCCACATTTAATATTGGGTGTAGGCCAAGGAATGGTGGAATGTTGAGCTCGAAGGCATTGTCCCATATAGCCTTTGTGATGGTGAATTTTTTGGTGCCAGCGAGGCACTCCTTCTGTAGATGAAACCAAACTTTTCCGCCCACTTGGAACTTGTGTGGCACCCAATGTTGATCATGACATTGCTTGTACTTAGGATTGGCTTTGTCGAATATGTCATGGACCTGCTGGCGGATGTGTTGAATGTGTTCAATAAAGTTGTTAGCCCTGTTAGCTTCAGCCTGGACATGAGTTGAATCTTCCTTAGTAGTTGCAAATGGTATGGCCACATCAATGGGACATAGTGGCTGGAATCCCAATCCCACCTGAAAGGGGATATGGCCAACTGAGCCATGGAGAGCTCTATTATAACTGTGTTGGACATAGGTAAGTATTTCAACCCATGTGAGTGGATTCTTCGAGTTGTACATACGCAGAATATAAATGATCATCTTGTTGAAGACCTTTGTTTGGTCATCAGTTTGGGGGTGGAAGGTCGTGGACTTAGTGAGCTTGGTATCTAGCATCGACCACAAGCTTGACAAAAAGGTACTCAAGAACCTACTATCAAGATCTAAGATAATGGAATGTGGGATTCCAAAGTGTACCCACACTCATTCAAATAATAGCTAAGCAGTGGATTCTGCTATGATACTCTTCTTGCAGGCCGCCAGAATGGACATCTTAGAGAATCTGTCAATGACCACGAAAATGTAGTCATTGCCATGCTTAGTAGAAGGAAGGCCCGACATGTAATACATGGAGATGGATTTCCAAGGCTGACAAGGAGTATGCATAGGATTATATAGGCCTTACTTCTTAATGGTTGGTTTGGCAATGGCACAGGCATTGCAAGATCTGATGTACTTCCCAACATCTTGTCGAAGGTTCGGCCAATAAAAATACTTTTACATCATTCCCACTATTTTCTCTACTCCGAAATGTCCAACGACCCGATTGTAGTGCACCTCCCAAATCATCTTGATGTCCTTGCTTGTAGGAACAAAAAGGTGTCTCAGGTGGCATAAAAGTGTGCCCTGGAGGTGAAAATATGGAACTTGTTTTCCTTCTAAGAGCATCTGGTATGTGTTTCTAAATTCTCGATCACTCATGTAAAGATGCGGCCACCCCAAAGTGTCGTGTCCACAAGATTCCAACACAGTGGTCAGCGCCATAATCGGTGGTCGGCTGAGACAGTATGAAACATTATTGGTGTTTCCCTTCTTGTACTTGATGTTGAAATGGAATTGTTGTACATATGTGGACCTTTTCTGATGGTGATCATTCTGTAACTTCTCTTGTGTCTGTATGAACTACAGGGGTTGGTGGTCTATGTGGATGATTGTTTCCTTCCCCATAATGTAATGCTTCCATTATCGGAAGGCCTGCACAATAGAATACATCTCTTTGTCATAAGTGGGATACTTTTGGATTGTATCTTAAAGTGTCTCACTGTGATATGCCATTGGATGCCCCTGTTGGGTAAGAACTGCGCCAATAGCATAGTTGGAGGTGTCTCTCTCAATTTCAAATGGTTTCTACAAGTCTAGTAATGTGAACACTAGTGCAGAGCATAGGTGATGCTTCAACTCGACAAACGCCTTATGTTGGGATTCATACCAAAAGAAATTTGCTTTTACTCTTCCCTTGATGACTTGACTCAAAGGTCAAGTGATATGAGAGAATCCCAACACGAACCTACAATAGAAATTGGCAAGACCCATAAAGTTGCGAAGCTCTGTTAGAGTAGTTGGGGTTGGCCAATATCGAATAACTTATATCTTGGCTAGGTCCACATGCACACACCGCTCATCAATGATTTACCCTAGATATTGAACATGGCTCATACCAAAAGTGCATTTCTCTAAATTGGCACACAATTTGTGTTGTCGCAGGGTTTTGGAGGACATGTCGGATATGGTGTATATTCCCTTCCCAACTCTGGCTAAAGATCAATATGTCACTCAGGTACACTACCACGAAGGAGTTGGTGAAGAGACACAAGATGTCATCTGTCAGCCACATGAAGGTTGCGGGGGGATTTGTCAACCTGAAAGGCATCATCAACCATTAAAAAAGGCCCTCCTTAGATTTGAAGGTGGTCTTCCAGACATTGGAAGTTCCAATTGATTCTTGGTGTTAACCAAACTTCAAGTCAATCTTGTTGAAATATCAATCTTGTTGAAATATTTGGCCCCCTTGAGTTGGTCCAGAAGGTCATCAATCCATGGGACTAGATACATATTCTGGACAATGATCTTATTCAGCGCCTGATTGTTAATACAGAGTATATAGGTGTCGTCTTTCTTTTGTATCAACAATATCAGGCTCCATAGGGTGATGATCTTGGCCTAATGTTCCCTTTCTACAACAGCTCCTAAATATGCCTCTTAATTTCATCATTCTCCAAAATAGAGTATTGGTAGATTGGTATGTTGGGTAACAACGTGCCTGGGCTCAGATCGATGGAGTGTTTGACCTGACAATGCATGGGTACCCATGTGTGTGAGGTGAAGATGTCCTTGTATTCTTCCACAACCTTTTCCATTTTTTGTAGTCGTGCGGAGGAGCCTTGTCTTGAGGTTGTGGATGTGGCCACAGTCTTCTTCCTTCCCTGAGGGTGAATAATAAGGAAGACAAATTTCCTGGTCTCGGAAATCATTTTACTGCATTGCTTCACAGAGATCAAAGAGATGGTGGTAGGCGGTGCTACCTCCAATATCCTCTATAACTTATTTCCCAAAGAAATAATAATAGTGTGAGGCCTAGACTCATACACAGCATGATGCTTCCACAAGTATGGTTGTCCTAATAGTACATCACAAACTTCAAGAGGAGCATCATCACATAGTACCTCATTTTTGAAGGGCTTGATGTTGTAGCAAAGGCGACACTGTTGGCTGACACAGAGATCTCACCCTTGGTGAAGCCACCCGATGGTGTATGGTTGTGGGTTTGGTGTGGTTAGTAGGCCCAACCGCTTCACGACCTCTACTAAAATGAGATTATTTTGGCTTCCAATGTCGATAATGAATTGCAGCGAAGAACCCTTCACCCACATCTGTGAGTGGAAAAGTAAGTCCCCCTCCTCTAGATCTTCAAGCTCAATCTTCTAGATCTTAGTGGTGACAATGGTGCCACTAGGCTCTGCTTCAATAATTTGCTTCCTTTTGTTGGTTTCTGACTCAAAGTCAGAACATGCTTCTAAT
Source organism: Pinus taeda (assembly GCA_000404065.3). NCBI lineage: Eukaryota > Viridiplantae > Streptophyta > Pinopsida > Pinales > Pinaceae > Pinus > Pinus taeda. Next base: position 337,569 of record APFE031190064.1, on the reverse strand, counting down.
TCGGAAGCCTTAAGGTCAGCCACTAGTGACTGTTTGTCTTGACACTCACTTGTGTTGTGAGTGGGGCTCCTATGGAACTCACACCATTTCCCTATGTCCTTTGTCTTCGTGGTGTAGTTCTTTGCTTGCAACTTCGGCGAGTTAACCTAGGTCACCCCACCTTGGATTTTTCCTTTGTTATGTGGTTTGGGGGTGCATTTCCCTTGCTTCGTGTTCACATATCCAAAGTCTCGCTTCTTTTGTTTAATTTTTTTCTCGATCTAGACAATGTATCGATAGGGCCACTAAGCGAGGAGATGTCAAGAAACTCCATCTCATCCTAGACGTACTTGTGTAGAAAGTTGTGGTACTTGAGTACTAAATGTCGCTTAGAGTATGAAAAATATTTGTGAACTTTGACACATCTTGGTCCCTTTCCTGCCGCAGCATGGTCCACTTTATGTATTTATCTTCATAGCTCCCGACAGGGTAATATTGTTCCTTGATGGCATCTTAAAAGTAATTCCAAGTGGGTGCGGCTAAAAAAAGTGAGGGTTCCCTCTCGTCCTTTTGTTCACAGTAGGTTTCCCACCAGTCCTTGACATGGGGGGCAGCTTTGAGGAGTGAAAAGTAATATTTTCTTGATTGGAAAAGTTATGAACCGAAAAATATCCTTCCAACATATTTAACCATCTATCTAGAGTGACTGGATCTATCTTGCCTTACTACTTAGATGAATAACTAAAAATTAAAACCTAGTTTACTTTCACCAAGGTACAAAGTTTCCTGACAATTCATAAGCAGTGGAATAAAAAACCAAAGATAAAAAATCCACATGCACAGTCATGCCCACTCCACCTAGCTCATGATGAACCTGAGTGAACTTTAAAAAATAAGTGATGATGGGCTCTCGTTTTCTCATCTAGATACCTCTTAGCTTCTGCTTGAGATAAAATATCCCTAACATCATTGGAACCCTAATATATATCTAAGATGGATTTAAACATCTCATATGTTGTCTTCTTCTCATGGATATGAGGGATAATAGGATCTTTGATCCCCTCAATAATGATCCTCCTCACTTTGGTATCATTCTTGTTATGTTGGACCAACTATTGGGAATCTTGAGGTGGAGCTATTACCTTCTTCACATACTCGAACACTCCATTATCTTCTAACACCACTGAGATCCACTCCTTCCATGAGCAAAAGTTTGAGGCTCCCTCTAAATTGTGATCTGACCTTAGTCCTAGGAATGCCATACTGCTATCCAAGGAACTACTCTTCAAAACTCTAGCACAAGCCTTTTGCCTAAGCTGTGTTGTTCACTGACTGATCAATTTGGTGTTGGTCTTTATGTTGATCTTTTTTATGATACCATGTTAAATTTCCACAAAACTCTGCAACTACTTAGATAAATAACTGGAAACTAAAACCTAATTTACTTTCACCAAGATACAGAGTTCCTTAACAATTCATAAGCAGCAAAATAAAGCACAAGAGATAAAAAACACATGCATAAAAAGTGACACACTTGTTTTCTCATGAAACTCAACATGGAAAACTTGCTTCCTTGATTTGGAGTTTAATTGATTGTTCTTTGAGAAATTAGATCTATTACAAAGTAATCTATCTCTCAAATAAATTGTTCTACTTCTTCTCACAAATCTCAGCTGATATAATTAATATTAGCTTTCCTTGATCACTGCTTGATCTCAGCCCTCTAGCACGCAATTGTTCCCCTCCTGAATAGCTTGACTTGCTCTATTAATCCCTTAATCCTGCTCATGTTTTCTTGCACACTTGGAAACCCTATTTCTTTAGGCAAATCCCTTATTTCCTAGCGTAAGTCTAGCTCCTATTTCCTAGTGCAAGTCCTCTTATTTCCTTGCGAACTTGTGCCTCCTATTTCTTAGGATGCAAGCTTCCTCAAATCTACGCACAATCAATCTCCTAAATCCTTGTGCACTTGTGATCTCCTATTTATTAGGACACAAGCTCTCTACACTCTCCACAATCAAGGATGATCTCACAAACTCGTGAATTGTCTTGTCTCACAAACCTTTTGTACAAAACTTATGATTTCTTGTGTCTTCATCCTCCTCTTTGTAGACCCAATTCAAGCATGCAAGATGCCTAGCTCAATTTATATAATTCAATCCTGATTGACGAATTTACAGAGAGTCCTAATTATTCTCTCTCCAGTCAACATTGGTGTGTTAACTCATTCTTCCTTCAATCAAGAATGAAGATTAACTCACTCTAACTAAACTTGTAACTACCACCTCATTATGTAGTCAAACTGATGAAGACTCCACTTAACTAAAACTCCAACACTATGCATTTCATCTTGATGATTATTCCAATAAACTGGAAATAAACTCATCCTAACTAAAGTATAACTCATGAGTTTGCACTCATACTGAGAGAAAGACAAATCGAGGTCTTCACTAGCTAAGGCACAAGCCATAAGACCTTTACTCGTTACATTTTCAAACACACAATACTTATCAGATAAAACTAGTGATTGGTTGTAGACAATGTTCCACCAAGACTCTAGGACAAGGGGATGCCAGTGCAGGGAGATGCACAAGGAAGACATGTGGGTGTACCATCAAATTTTAGGGAAATTTAGGGGCGAAGGGTGCACATTGGGGTATATAATTTTTTTCTCTTTTCATATCATATTATATATATATATATATGATAGAAAAAATAGAAAAGAGAAAAGAGAGTGATTACACACAACACAAATCTCACTTGATACATTTTATTGATCATCATAGGTGCAAATATATAAGACACAAACTACTAACTTTGACACAACTAGATCATCATTACAACTCACACATTGGAAATAAGAACTTCTAGACTGACTCCTCGTAACTTCTAATGACAACTACTCATGACATGGAAGCATTACTTCCAACACCCTCCCTTAATGCTTACATTGATAACATGAAAAACACATATTACAACAGTAAATAAATATTTGTCTCAATGATCTTCATCAGCACCCACATCCACTCTAGAATCTCGCAAACACTGCTCTTTCACCACCACATCTTCGAGTTGCTACTTGACTTCCATTTAAAACATAACCGCCTCTCACCATCGTTGATGAACATTGCGGGATCAACAATATTGACAACTCACCTCGTATGGGCTTCCGCAATAAGAGCCATCAAGTAATGAACCATCCTATGGACCAACCACAATCTGTTAGATGTTTCGCTTTCAGCTATCCATCAGTTGTTAGGATGGAGGTTTGGATATAGAATGTGTTCAAAATTTGATTAAACAACTTGATCTTACACGAATTGATGTTTCGGACACTGGGGCTTCCAATTTAAGAAACACCAACCCTTTTTATAATCAAAATTACTAACATACAAAAATTGATGTTTCAGACATCGGGGCTTCTAGTTTAAGAACCATCAATCCTTTTAAAAACACGCAACATCAAAATAATCTCACACCTTTCTTTCTTTTTAATACTACACAGAACAATAATAATAAAATTGCAACTTTAGCTCACACTACAACTTGAACATAATATCATAAACTTGAAGTTGACAGAGCAATCTCTGCGATTTCTGGAGCAGCACAGACTTTCGCAGCCATAAGATATTCATGAGAAGTGGTATTCACTTTACACCTGTTTTCCACATGAAATGGCTGAAGAGATACTCTCATACCCAATTGAAATAGAATTTATTTCCAACCAAAGTTGTCTGAGAACTTTCCTTACATGGCAACGAGGGCTTTATTCAAAGCAGTGGAGAACCATGGAGGAAAGCTAAAATATATTAAATCAAGACCAAAATTTTCACTGTGCATGAGCTGAATGTCCCTTGATATGTGAATGGACTCGTCACAGAACGACAACCAGAATATGTTTTCCACAAATCCAATTTTGCTTCCTCGATTTTAGGATTGGATTCCGCCCAGGGTGATAATGGCAATGAGTTCTCTTTTAAAAAATGCAGGTAGGAGAATGGAAATCTTCAAGAAATATTGTCTCTTAAATCTCAAATCCAATTCGTTGACTTGCATCTCTCATCCTTGGTTCTTGTGGAACATATTTTTCAGAGCCTCTGTATGCCGAGATAATCTTAGAAACAATTCCACCTCGCTAGACTTGTGTTTGATTCTAGAAATGATGGCCTCAATATTCTCCACTTTCACAAAGATCCTCCTCTCATGACTGCCTTCCTCCTCCACCTTGATGAGTGACAAAACAAGGGAAATGCCTGAGAGTTTCTGGTCATCTTCCATTACCATCACGTAGATGTACACCTCATTGATGACAGCCATGTTTGTCCTAATCACGGGTAAGAGCCTTAGAGGAAAAAAATACATGACAAGTGGGAGGCCCTTTTAACATAGCAAATAACATATCCTGTTTTATCTTGCTTCAAAAATGGCAGAAGATCTACGGACTATATGGAGATTCCACCTGGTAATCACTCTTCACTTTGTCTCTTCACACAGATTAACTATTCACACAAAACACACCGGCATATAGAACTCTAAAATTTCACACATTAAATTAATTTGATCTCACACACTCTATCTTAATCTGTTTACAAACCAATAAACTCAAATCTCTCTCACATTTTCCTGGCTCTCTTGTGAAGGAGTTAAGCCAGTACCTACTCTGATACCATGATAGAAAAATAGAAGAGAGAACAGAGAGTGATTACACACAACACAAATCTCAATTGATACATTTCATTGATCATCACAGGTACAAATATATAATACACAGATTACTAACTTCGACACAATTGGATCATCATTACAACTCACACATTGGAAACAAGAACTTCTAGACTGACTCCTTGTAACTCCTAATGACAACTACACATGACATGGAAGCATGACTTCTGTTAGTCCTTACAATCTCCTAGGCTGAGAAGGAAATCGACAAGGGTAACCTCAAACCACTTCAACTCAGTAGCTAGCCCTACTAAGCATGAGAGGGATCTCTCTAAGTCTCTTATCATTGATATTACTTTAAATCAAATGAATTTTAGGCTAGATATGTGTATTTGTTTGTGAAAAATTGTTTTTTAAAAGGGTTTGCTGAACTTAGGGTTTGAAGCCACAAGTAGGTCTAGGCTATGGGAATACAGGAGTAAGCATAAGAAGGAGCTAGATGTCAGAAGCCATAGTGTAATTTGAGTATTTTTTAGTGTAGCATAGAGGATATAAAGTGGAAGAAACTAATGAGCATAAATAAACATGATTTCATTAGCTTAGGAAGAAAAAACACATAACTATGAAAACCAGATAACGGAGCTTGAAAAACAAGAATTCTGAGTATTTTATCCCAAGGAATTCATAGATAGAAGAGATATAATGTAGATAAAGATGTTTAGACCATGAGAAAACACAAAGAATGAAGTACAAGCACCATGAACTCACTGGGCTGGAGTTCCTTGAAAATAGTTGCAACTTGTATCTATATTAGCTGAAAGATGATTACAATGCAAGCCTCCTTCACAAAAAGTTGAACCCCATTCTCCTAAGGAGAAATGATACATATAGACTCTCCTAGACCACTTTCCCACCTTCAGGAGTCTAATTCCTTGGTGGAGGAACTGACTCCAATATTCTCTCAACCAACGAGTGAGAGTGAGAAGGTTCAAACACCTCATGAAGAGTTTGATTAGGAGTTTTCTTCTTTTATGAGGCCTAATAAACATGAAAAACAACCTATGATATGCATTTATTCATGCCTACATCACCTAGCCTCGTAAATTGTTCCATTACAAAGATAATCTTGATTTTGACCAAGTCTGACTAGAAACTATAAATTTTACACAGTGAAATTTTACATTTGAAAACACAAAAAATGCAGAAGCATAGCGCCGAATTTGATCTAATGTTTAGGTGCCTTCTAGGGGTCAAAATTAAAATCTGAGAGAACGGTCAACTAGCCCTTCAAGTCTAGTTTCCATAACAGTTTGAATTTCTGAATTTGGAACATGGGAAGACCTTAAAAAATCCATTCTCCCAAGGTCACTCCAGAAGCACAGCGCCTGTCAAAAAATGGTCCATAATGCTAGTTTATTGCCACTATTTTGCCTTTTTCTCCCAAACTAAGCCACCTTTGCAAAATTTTGGCAAATGGGTTTTTAGAGGATTCCAAGACCTTTCCAAAAATGTAAACGTTTCTTCAAATGTAAACCTTTGGCACTACGCTTCTGGAAAGGCCAAATTTCTGAATTTAGACCAAAATTTGCCCAAAAGCTCAAAATGCTCAGAATTGGCTCAAAATTGGAGGGAAGGTGTAAAAATGAGTTTGTTAAAGCTTCATGGATTCTTCAGCAAGAATATCCAAGTTTCCCTCATCCTTGTGATATTTTTTGGTCTCCTTGAGCTTGTTTTTGACTTGTTTCACTTTGACATTGGCGATCATGTTTTGAGCTTGATAATGATGTGCCATGTGTCTGAGCATTTGATTATCTCTGCTTTCCTTCTCCAGGAGCTTCTCCAAGTGTTCATTCACCCTATTGAGCCAATATTCTTTATATTGATGTACTTCTAGGGCAATTCTTTCTTCTAGGTCAAGGTCTTCATTGAGTAATATTTGTTTTTGTTCCTCTTGTAAAGCTTCTTTGAGGCCTTTGGTTCTTGGTCTTTTCATTTTCCCTTTTACCTGTGATGCTTCAGGCTCGCTTGATGTAATTATCTCCTTACCTTTGCTGACTTGTTGCATTAGCTTAGCTTTCTCCTTTTTTAGGATCAACTCTTTTGTTTTGAGTTGACTGTTTTCTTGTTCAAGGAATGATATATAAGAACTTTGCTCTTTCCATATTTATTTCCAGCTCCTTGATTCGGTAATCCTTGTCCCTGATAGTCTGCTTCATAATTGAAGTCTCATCTTCCTCTTCCATATCAATGATCTCTAATTCATGCTCAATTGTCTTCTTACCCTTTGTTGTTGATGCCTGCTTTGTCAATGAAGAAGGCTTGGCCCCTTTCTCTTGGTGAGAAGAAAACACAAGCCTATGCCCTTTCTTATACACATTGGTGACCTCTGGCCTAGGTAGTTGAATCTTCTCTGCTGGTTTGCTAGATGACCCCATCTCTGTTTGTTGTTTTGGTGCACTTGGGGACTCAGATGCTGCATTTTCCTCATGCCATTTTAGATCTATTTCTAAGAAGGCTTCCCAAGCCATACCCCTCTCTTCCAAATGATGAAGGACAATGGTTTTGATGAGATTGTGATGGAACAAGCTTGGAGAGTGCTCTTTGTCCTTCAACTGTATCTTCTCAGACATTTTTTAAATGCTCCTAAACAGGTAATTGCACATGTTGAGTGGCTTTTGAGATGTGAAGTGCATCAAGAGGTGAATATGATAAGCATACAACCTTGAGAATCTACCTTCACAGTTAAAGAACCTCATGATGGTCTTCATTACAGGAGCATACTTCTAAAGAAAATATCTGTACGGGATAAGGTGAGTATGTGTGTCCATGTATGGAGTCTTTAAGAAGGCCTTATAGTTTTCAAGATCTAGACTCGTTCCCTTGAACCAATATTCACCATTGTCTGGTAAATCAGTTTCTAGTGAGATGGATGACATTGAGAAGCTAAGCTCAATACCAACAATGACAGCAGTCTCCCCTTTCAAATGTGTAGCTACCTAATCTGTCAGTTGCTCATAAAACCCTGCTTCACTTACTATTTTAGAAAACTCCAAACAGTGAACATCCTCAAAGCACTGCTTGATGAAAAGATAGGAGTTGATCTGGTTGCAATCTGATGGTTCATATCTGAGAATCCCCCCTCCTTTGTGTTGTCTCTTTCTTTCTAGTGAAGAATCAATCTCCATGATGCACAAAGTCCTAGCAGTAGGAAGTGAAAATGGATGTGAGGATAGTATGAAAATGAAGTGATATGTGAGAGATTTTGACAAAATGATGGGAGGGGTTTTGTGAAAGATGAGATGGCTCTGAAAAACTAATGGAAATGAGTGAGGAAGATGGTGAAAAAATATGGCTTCTTGTAAGTGAGACCAAGAAGGTTTATGATGTGATTTGCCAAAATAACTCTAGGAATGAGCTAGGGTTTTGTTTTTTTAGTGTTTAAACTTGATTTGGAGGTTGATGGACTCGTCAGAATGACTCATCATACATGTGTGTAGGTATAGAATGTCATTTTACATGTTTCGGAGATGAAAAATTGTGATGACCATTTCTACCATAGCATTTCCCATGGAGTTTTTGCTACAAACCCTAGCTTGAGAAATTATCATGGAATGCAAATGGGAAATAAAAAATCAAGGGAAATGATGTACTTACTTGTTCCTCAACCTTAGAAAGCAATTTGACAAAGTTTGAAAGCAAGAATTTTGAAGTTGGGGAAAATTTGGGTTTTTTTCGGGCACTCTGTCTTGCGCGCAGCGCAGTTCTCCTACGCACAGCACCTGCCTCCAAAGCACAACACAATGTATCTATGAGAAACTTCTACAATTTTTGGCCAAATTCTCCTAGGGACTAGGATTTTTTGCTTTTTAGGTGAGTGAGCTCGGTGATGAAGAGTGAATGAGAGATGAATGAAAAGGTTTTGAGTCTTTTTGAATTTATATAGGAGTAATTTCTTCACTTTTTCAAAAAGAGAAAAGAAACTAATCCTCCTTTGTGAGCTTATTTCACTTTTTGAAGGCAGATTTTACCTTTACCATTGCAAATGTGCTTTTTGCATCTCCTGAGTGCTGGTGCTTCCTTCTCCTGAAACTTTTAATGTCATGAAAATGTGAATAAATCATGTTTCAATTCTTGAACTCTTTACATTGTCATGTTTGAATTATTACTGATATTTATGGAAATGGTGGACCTTGGGGACCCTTGTGACCTAATGGATGACCTAAGACCTAATGGAATGATGATTATGAATTGACCGATTTTCATGATATATGACAAGCAACCAGCATGAGTGAAATTTCAGACAATGACTCTATCTTGTAATGACCATACAATGACCAAATTTGTTGTGTAAACCTAGTAACAGAAAAATTTGATGATGAAAGCCTGAAAAGATCATGGTAAAAGCATCTTTTGATCCAAGTGACAGGCTAACAAGACTGACACTAACAACTTCCAACAATATATATATCCTCTACTCAGGAAGGAAACTCGGCCAAATGAAAGAACAATCCATACAAATAAACTGCGCCACGCCCCGATCTGGATTGGTGCAGTTATGTCAGAGAGTCAACGATGTGTTTTCAAGGTTGCTAGGAGTTTTGGTAGCTTTGAGCTTGTTCTTGTTATTTAGATTGGTCTTTAGATAAACCATTCAAATTCCTGAACCGAGTTTAAATGGTGTGTATTCTCTGGAAAAACTATCTTTAATATGGCCTTCTTGGTTCTAAATATATCATATTTCATTTTCAATAATGAAAGCATGAATACATTGGCCCATACATAATTGAATTAAATAGTGAAATACATTGATCCATACACATCATTGTTGTTGATACATACATCATTCATCCGTAGACCGTGAAATTCAATAATGGAATATATTGAACCATATTCATCATTCAGTATTCACCATTCTATAATATATATATTGATTTAAAAATTAAATTCATCATTCATCATTCTAAATTGATTTAAAATTAAAATTCACCATTCATCATTTTAGAATCTAATTAGTCCTAAGCAAAATAAATTATAGTAGATATTGAAATCTAAAGACTGGAATAGTAAATTGATATAACTAAAACTCAAAAATAATAAAGAGCAATGAGTCAAAGATTCAGTCTAAGGTACATAGAGGGCTTGGTGCTCTTCATTTAATACTAATTTCATACCCTCATACATGAAAAAATCCAACGGAAACGTTGCAATCCCCCCCATTCTAAAATCTTGAAAAACTATTAAGTTTGTTGGATTTTAAGTGAAATCTAAAATTCTACTTTCTCCATATGAAATCAAATGATGTTGGAACCACTCTCAAACATCATGAGTCATTTTCATGGTAATGTTAAATACCAATTCCATCCCTCATACATGACAAAATCCAACGGAAATGTTGCAATCCCTCCAATTTTGAAATCTTGAAAAACTGTTAAGTTTGTTGGATTTTAAGTGAGATCCAAAATTCTACTTTCTCCATATGAAATCCATGATGTGGGAACCACTCTCAAAAATCTTGTGTTATTTCATGGTAATGTTAAAAATATAAGTAGAAGGAAGAAAATGAAAGATAAAGGAGAATGTCACTTTTACTTTAAGAATTTAACATTACCATTAATTGGATAGCATTAGTAGGGCCCTAGGGTTGAATATTAAGCTTTCCCACTCATAAATCATTTTTTTCAAGAAAAGTTCGGGGGGGCGCGCCTAGCAATTTCTAATGTGGGGCTTCCACAAAGCACCCCTTTTGGGGAATCGCTCCCCCCACAATAGGGAAATGTTTCTCCCTACCTCTTTGTGTCTCCCCAAAAGGGGATGTGGGGAAACGTTTCCCCAAGCATCCCACATCCCAAGTGCATGGGAGACGTGAGATGCATGCACACCACCCTAAGGGACATGCCCCCATGGAACAATGGTTACAAACCCCAGATATTCCACCTAACCATAGACCACGCCATTCATAATTGCTCAACGACCCATAATCTCTTAGCAATAGGTTACCGTATAGCTAGGGCCATGACTCCACAAGCACAAAGGTTTCCCTAAGAAAAGTATGGTACATAACCAGTACCAAACATTCTTTCATCCCCCATCAGCCCACACAACCCAATACAATGAACCCCCTTCCCTACACGTGTAATCCATCGGGTTGTGTCACTATCCTTCCAAGGTTCCCAACTTGGGATAGCCAAGGATGTATCAGAGCCATATAGCTTCCAGAAGTTCCAATTTCCCTCAAGATTATGTAGGTACACTTGAGGCTCCACACAAGGGCACTCGTCCCTACACTTATCCCTCTAGGGCTCTTGCCTTCCCTAAGGAAACCGAAGGAGAAGTGCATCCATACCCAAACCCGCCTAGGATCCTCAAGGCACAGTAGCTAGACAACCTCTGGGTCTCCTCAGAACTAGGCACCCTCTAACTCTCCATAGTCGCCTATGTATCTTTTTATGGAAAGGGAGATTGAAATTACCCCCCCCCTTCTTTTACCTTTTATTTTATAGCTTAGGATAAATAATATATTATAATATTTAACATATTTTAATATTGTCCCATAAATCTACTTTAGGAATATTATAATAGTTATTTGGGTTAGGAGCCATGTCTTGATTCCACCCCCTCACATTTCCCTCTCCTGGAGTCCTAGCCCCCCATACTCTTTCGATTTCCTGGTCTCCAGTCGTGGTTTTATTTATTAATATTAGCATGTTTACATATCACATATGCCAGGCTCACTAGCCTTTTAGTGCACAGGCTTTTTGGCCTGACCACGCAAGTAATCTCGCCTCAAACATATGTACATTGGTCTACAGTGCCAACAAATTTATGCACACATGCACACAAGCCACAACAAAACCCAGCTCACTAGTTTTACAAACAATGTGTGTAGACAATATATTTCTATTTGCATAAATGTATTGATATATAAATAATTGATAGAATGAATGATGAAATTTTTTAAACGAAGGCCTTGGCTTAAATATGGCCTTGGTTTCCTTCTCACTAAGGGGTCATGATCTTTGATTGTGCCCCTCTACATAATAAATAAATAAATA
>APFE031190064.1:300602-318008 GCA_000404065.3 Pinus taeda | reverse complement strand
TACTCCTTTTGATATTACATGTCCAGGGTACTCTACTTTTCCAAAGGTGCATTTAGATATCTTTACATAAAATTGATTATTTCCTAGTACAATAAGAACTTGTTCCAAGTGTTGTAAATATTCCTTCCATGTTTTACTATATACAAGAATATAATCTAAAAAAATTAGCACAAACATCCTTAAGTGTGGTTAGAATACCTCATTCATAGTAGCCTGGAAAGTCATTGGAGCAATAGTTAAACTAAAAGGCATCACTTTAAACTCGTAATAACCTCCATGAGTTCGAAAGATAGTTTTTGAAGTATCCTCCAATTTTACAAACAATGTGTGTAGGCAATGTTGTAAAATGTAACTAGGTTCAGTGTTCATAATGACATGTAATTATGATCTTTGTAAATGAATAAATGAAGAGAACAAAATTATTATTGCAATGCCTTGCTTCATGGGAAAGAGGTTTATTTTAGATGGCTCTCATTGAGAGCCTTAGGCTTTGTCAAAGAGTCAATGTCATGTATAAAGAAGCTCTTCTTGAGAATATGTATCAAATGTATATAAGTATACAAGCCCTCCAAACAACAAGCACTAGTTGTCTTCCTCATGTCGGCTTCTAGTTGAAGTAAATATCATGTCGGCCTTACCTTATGGAGTCACAACAATTCATATGGAAAATGTCTGCTCATTTATGAATACCAACCACTATATATACACGGTAAAGGCACTTCGTATAAACATAGTATAGGACTCGGATTCCTCTGAGATTTTTGGTGACAGCTACAGTCAAAAATTCAGATCTTTGCAGATGGAGAGGATAGTGATGAATTCAGACTCCTAGCATAGTCACCCAGCAGTTCAGATCTCTATTTTAATGGATAGTTTCAGATGTCAGATCACAGTATACTGTTTGGACTAAACAGAAGTGACAACGATGGTTTGTTTAGGATAAAGTTTGGATCTCCACAGTGAAATAACTTCTGATATGTCTCTCTATAATTTTGGGTAGACAGTAACAGTGATGATGTATACCACAACTATATGATGTACAGAAGCCATGATTTGGTGATGTGAAGGAGTTTCCATTAAGAGAAGTTTTACAGTGTTTTGCTATTGTTGTAGAAAGGACCGTTTGGTGTTAAGACAAAGATATAGTTCCATAACAAGTGCGTCAAAAGTTTGTTGCTATCATATTATGCTCAAAAAATAAATGATCTCAGTGCGTAAGAAGAACCAAAAGGAGGAAGGAGAAGACTAAGAGAGATAGTGTCTTGGTCTTGGAAGTGGCTAATAGGTCAAGGGTCTCGGTCTTGGTATTCATCAATTAAAATCTCTATAAGAAGAATCTGTGTGGGTTTTCCTCTCAAAGAGTGAGAGGTTTTGGACTTGGCTCATAGCCTACATGTTGTGTCTCTGGTCTATTTATGTTCACGCATTGTTTAATGTTTGATGAAGAAGAATACTAATAATCTAACCTGAAGAACATCCTAATCTAAACAAGTAAAAAACATTCACAAGCAATCACTAATAAAAGAGAAATCACCTAATGATAATGCCCTAGATTTATCAACATGGTATCAGAGCTAAGGTGTCAAAGTCAAGAAAAGGGAAGGAAATCAAGAGACACTCAAGGATTGAATTTCAAGAAAGGCATCAAAGAAATAGTGAAGAATATCAAAGTAAATTTGAGATCTACTTTGGAGAATCAAACCCAAGATCATAGAAGAAGGTTTACTTCAGGAAAAGTCTTGGGATTATCAATCAAGGCCAACGACTTATTCCTACTCAAGGAAAATAGATCTACACATCATAGCATCTAGAAGTCTACTCCAGAAAAAGTGTCGGATCCTATAGTCATCGTCAAAAGACCACAAATATCCTCATCAAGTTATCTACAAAAGCAAGGTAGCTCGAAGTACTTTAAAGTCGAATATCACATCATCTTGAAGAGATTCAAAATCCTAGAAGCATTTCGGATCTACACTTCAAGAGAATTCGAAGTATATTGGAGGCGAGAAGGCATTATCATCATATTCAAAATCTATGAGGAAATCTCCCTATCATTGCAGAAAGGATCCTTTCCTTATCCTTGTAGAATATCATCCGAGGAAACAGCAAAATATCCTCATATATTACCATCAACAAAGGAAGCTAGATCTAAAGGCGTTGACATCATAAAAGAAGAAATCTCCTCTATTGAAGAAGGGAATTTTGATTTGGAAGAAGATCATCCAAAAGGAGTACTAATACATCTTCTTCAACCACCATCAAATTCATCAAGTTGAATATTTCATCTTCACTTGTCAAGTAAGTATCTTTCATTCTATAATCAAATTTGGTAAAATGACTTTGAGATCTATAAGTTGGTTGGGTCATCAAAATTCCTTGCATGGAAAAGGAGGATAGACATAGTCCTCGAAGAAAGTGAAGTCATTGAACATATCAATGGAAAGGTCTCCTATGAATACATGGAAAGGGATCCTTATGAAAGGTCCCCTCATATAGTAGTATTGAAGACATCAAAGAGATATATATGATAGGCTGGTAGAGCTATTATCTAAAGATGTGAAATTCACATCACTAAGATCTGATCTACTCAAATTGAAGGAATCAAAGGATAAAGGGTTATCTTCATAAGATCTCAATAGAAAGATCTGGGAGAGATAATCCTCATTGTTATAAATGCACTGACTGATGAACAAGGTAACAATGTCTATGAAGATAAGAAGGCTATACCATTCAACAACTTGTGGTTTCTATGCAAGATAAAAGAAGATAGGTTGAGGGAAAAAGCGTTGAAGGATCAAATGAAAGGATTCAGACATTTTGTCGAAAGGAAAGAAGAACATAGCTAAGATTCAATGCTACGGACATTAAAGGAAAGGTTGTCCTTGGCTTAAGAAGGACAATAACAAGAAGAATAGAGAAGAATTCCATTTCACTGAAGTAGCGGAGAAAATTGAAAGAAGGAAGTTGAAGGAAGAGGAAAAGCATTAGAAGAGCGAGCTCATGACATCACCATAAGAAACATGAAGGAAGTCTGATAATCAACTTTGAAAGATATAGATCTTGGTGACCTCATTGAAAGATCAAAGGAGGAAGTCATCTAGGAAACGTCTCATCGTACATCAGTCAAAAGGGAAACATCTATTGAATAAGGATATGTGATATCCTCAAGATTCTTTGATGGAATCCTCATTGAAGGATTGTTTCATCAGGAGCTCCAACTTGTGGAATTCAAGGGATGATGGTATGATGACACAAAAGATGAAGCAGATCAAGGGGTTGAAGGTATTTTCAATCAAGGAAACTGTTGAAAGAAGCCTAGATGACCTAAAGGTAAATGAGGTATTTGTGCTAGTATTAAATACTATAATGTCATGTCGTATGGTTCCAGGTAACCTGGATCACTACTTCTATCTTGAGAAGCATGATCAAGGGAAAAGGATCTCCTCCTCTGAAAGGATGCAGAAAGGCATAGGTCACAATAGATGAAATCAACATAATATGTCCTCATGAGGTGTTTAACTACAATTGAGGAACTCTTATTGGAAGCTCCTGGGAATGGAATAAAATGTGTGGAGGAAAGAAGGAAGATATCGTGAGATATGCAACCATGGTAAAGGCAATCAACATCAAAAAGACCAAGTAGATTTGACTAGAAAATTTCCCGGAAAGATATAAAGCCTCTGATGGAAGTCAGAAAAAGATGGAGACCCTTGACAATGGATATCTTTGGGAGATATGTCAACATGTACATAGGATGTTGATACCTACAAGAAGATGTCATGATGAAAGACCATCACAAAGGTAATTTTGATTTAAGTGTTCCTTTCTTGTTTTTGAACAAATCTCTGGATGTGCTTATGCAGGGCTACCAAAGGTAAGAACTACGAATGTCTTCCATAAAGAACCATCTATAAGGATGAAAGAACCTTCTGGAAAAGATAGCCTAATGAAGGTAGCATAACATGAAGCAATGCCAGATGGAGACTGATGGATCACTTTCTAATGAAAGAAATAATAACATGGCTGATGGATGAAAGTGGTGGATGGTTTGTGCCCTATGAAGAAGTCCCCAAAAGATGAAGACTCCACAACAAAGAGGAAATTTATGACATCGAATAAATGAGTTCTTCAAATAGTTGGTTACCCCATCATCTCCACCTAAGAAGTTGTTGAAGGTCCCTATTTTGAGAGGGAACCTTGAAAGATTCTTACTTGGAAGAAACTTGGAAATTCCTAAGACACGAGGGAGCTTAGGTACATTCCTTATGTAGGAATGAGTAAATTCCTTTAATGGAATATATATGTCCTCCCCAGTTGAGAGGGAGGGATAGACACATCATTCTAGTCTTCACCTTGGAAGACAGAATGAGAGGATTGGGTAATCATTTGGCATCTGATAATCTTTGAGGATGAGATAGGGCATCCAATAGAAGAGTAGTCATGGAGGACCGATATTCTTTGAGGGTTGGGGAGTCCAAGATAAGGATATTCCTCATGGAACATATCCTAAGTACCTGGGTCGAGTATGTTCTAAGAGAGACAATGATGAGAGTGTCTATAAATCATTGGTCTCGCCAGCATTGAGCTCGGATCTTGTGGAGAGATAGAGTTGTTATTCAATGCCTTGCTATGTAAAAATGTTGGTTGATATGATGCTAAACAAATGGGTTACCAATCTAATTCTTCTTATGAGAAATTATTCAGATTGAGAATGACCAAGTACCATTATCAATACCTCCCTAGTTAAGAGGGAGTGTTGTAAAATGTAACTAGGTTAGGTCTTCATAATGACATGTAATTATGATATTTGTAAATGATGAAATGAAGAGAATAAAATTATTATTGTAATGCCTTGCTTCATGGGCAAGAGGTTTATTTTAGATGGCTCTCATTCAGAGCCTTAGGATTTGTCAAAGAGTCAATGTCATGTATAAAGAAGCTCTTCTTGAGCATATCTATCAAATGTATACAAGTATACAAGCCCTCCAAACGACAAGCACTAGCTCTCTTCCTCATGTCGGATTCTAGTTGAAGTAAATATCATGTTGTCCTTACTTTATGGAGTCATAATGATTCACATGGCTCATGCCGGCTCATTTATGAAGACTAACCACTATATATACAAGGTAAAGGCACTTCGCATAAACATAGTATAGAACTCGGATTCCTCTGAGATTTTCGATGATAACTACAGTCAATAGTTCAGATGGAGAGGACAGTGATGAATTCGGACTCCTAGCTCAGTCACCCAGCAGTTCGTATCTTTGTTTTGATGGATAGTTTCAAATGTCATATCACATTATACAATTCGAACTAAACAGAAGTGACAACGAGGGTTTGTTTAGGATAAAGTTCAGATCTTCATAGTGAAAGAAGTTATGATAAGTCTCTCTATAATTTCGGGTAGATGGTAACATTGATGATGAATCGATACCACATCTATATGATGTATAGAAGCCATTAAGAGAAGTATTGCAGTGTTTTCTTAATGCTGCAGAAAGGATAGTTTAGTGTCAAGACAGTGATATAGTGCCATCTCAAGTGTGTCAACAGTTTGTTGCTATCCTATTATTCTCATAAAAGAAATGATCTTAATTCGTAAGAAGAACCAAAAGGAGGAAGGAGAAGACAGTGAAGAGAGCTAGTGACTTGGTCTTGGAAGCAGCTAATAGGTCAAGGGTCTTGGTCTTGGTATTTGTCATTTGGAATCTCTATAAGAAGAATTTGTGCGGGTTTTTTTTATCAAAGAGTGAGAGGTTTTGGCCCTAGCTCATAGCCTACATGTTATGTCTCTTGTTTATTTATGTTCATGCATTGGTTATTGTTTGATGAAGAAGAACACTAATAATCTAACTTGAAGAATATCCTAATCTAAACAAGTAAAAAGCATTCACAAGCAGTCATTAATAGAAGAGAAATCACCTAATGTTAATGCCCTAGATTTCTCAACATGCAATACATTTGTATAAATGCATAATTGATAGAATGAATGATGAGTTTTTTACAATGAAGGCCCTGGCTTAAATATAGCCTTAGGTGCCTTTTCACAAGGGGTCGTGCTCTTTGATAGTTCTCCTCTACATAATTAATATATAATTATAGTTATTTTATTTTTTTATACATCTAATTAACATCTACCAACTTTCCAACCTAAATATCATATGTACATATACATTACAAATATGGGGTATTACATTCCCTCACCCTTATTTATGCATTGTCCTCAGTGCATTTAAATGTCAATACAGATAATCTCACAAACAACTATAAAAACTTACAAATCTTCTAGTGCAATCTGAAATGGAACTTCCTTACACTTATGTGGTTCAAGGACATGTCAAAGGGATTAACACTAACATTCCCCTCTTGTGAAAATACACAACTGCATGTAATATCACAAGGTTCACCAAACTTCTTGGATGAGATTTGAAATTCGACAAAGCCCAAACAAAATTTTCAAGTTTGTTTTGGTTCGACCTAGGTTTGATCTAGTTTCACATTGTATACATGTTTGAACCTATTGTGGTATGGTTTATCTATGTGCATCCTCACCATACCATCGAATGAAATTTTGAACTCGTTTTGGTCCAACCCGAGGTTTATTCTAGAATAAGGTATCGCGCTGCCAACCCGCTTTAGCATGCTACATTATGGTCAACGTTTGTGCATCCTCTCCATACCACCAACCACATAGGTTCCAACCCTTAAGCTTCATCTCTACATTGTCGTGTTGTGTGTTTTGTTGAAGAATGCAACTAGTGTCGGTCTTCATAATTGTACATGTCAAAAGAAATTTTATTATTAAAGAAAATGACTTATTAAATCATGGGTTTCATGTTTGGGTCAATGTTTTCTAGGTCATAAACTCCATTGAAGGCTTTTAGGTTTTGTCTTGAGTTAATAAAGTCATTGTCATTTTTATTAGACCCTTCTTGGATTTTTGTATCATGTAAAAAAATATTTTTGAGTCAAAAAGGTTATTTGTCACCTCCATACCAAGTCAACCATGTCCCCATGAAGTAGGCCTACATTAGGGAAATTTGACCAAGCAGAAATATTATATATAAAGAGGAAACTCAACCTATTTGACACACTCACTCAAAAAGTTCAATCTACAAGATAGAGAAGCAGAAAAAGAAAGTGAAGTAGTTGGAGATGGAAGAAAGAAGCTAGGAAGACCTAAAACGAGTTATTGGGCTATCTATCTCTCACATGTGCAAAGTTTCTGGGCAGTTGTTGTTGAGAAACCTAGGGTAGCTAGATTAGGTGATTTATCTTACTTTGATAACTGTGTGTGATGTATTTTTACTTAACTTAATTAGGTTCTTATTTCTCTTGATTATATTTAATCTTATTATCATCAAACAGCTACCAATTCATAAAGAACAATGAGACAAGAGGACACAAGATGTAGGCAATCATCCAGGGCCAAAACCTTTCCTCTTGAGAAGAAAACCCACAAGAATTCTTCTCTTCTTATAAAATATTCAAATGACGAATTCCAAGACCTAAGACCCTTGACAAAGACCCCTCTAAGACCAAGTCAACATTTCTCCTTGATGAGCTTTCTTTCCAGCAATTTCAACCCTAATAACTTCTTTTGCAATTTTGACCCTAGTAGTTTCTTATACAACTTCGACCCCAACAACTTTCTAGTAATTAGACTTGCCCAGCAAATTTCCAACAAATCGACTTGCCCAAAAACTTTCCAACACTTCAAATTGCCTAGAAACTTTCTAGCACTTTGACTTTCCCATCAACTCAACTTTTCCCAACAACTTTAGAAACCCTAACACAAGAGAGAGAGAGAGAGAGAGAGATCCATTAAATTTGATCTTTCTTTTCTTCTTCTTATCCTTGATTTTTGTCCTTTTCCAACTTCTTTCTTGAGGAGATCGAACTTGCTTGAGATGTACCCAAATGAGGTTGAGTTCCTTCTTATATATAGGCTTTCCAAGGGTACGAATTGTTTCCTTGAGGCTAACTTGATCTTTCATGTAGGTTGCCTTGCTTGAGGCACCACGACAAGGTCTTAGAGGGTCTTTGACTCTAGTTTGACTCAAATAATTTTTTCTTTACAATATGTAACATTCCCAAAAGGTTCTTTCATATATGACAATGACTCTTATGACTTGTTGACTCAAAGACAAGCCCTAGAAGCACTCAATGAGTGCTTGACCTAAAAAAAAAATTCCTTGAGCATGAAACCCATGCCTCAAGAATGACAATAATAAATTTATTTTTCTCTTTACAAAAAATACATAAAATCATGATTACATATGTAATTATGAATACCGAACCTAATTACATATTTCAACACTCCCTCTTAACTAGGGATGTATTCATAATCCATACAAGGTACTTAGGCATTCTCAAACTGAAGAATTCTCATAAGAAGAGTTGGACTAGTAAGCCATCTCATAAGCTATCTTATCAGCTTATGCCAGAGCATCTCATACCAACCAACATTGTCACATAGTAAGGCCTTGACTAATAGCTATATCTCTCCACAATATCAGAGCATAATGTTGGCAAGACCAATGACTGACAAACATCATCATCATTGTATCTTAAAGCACGGACCCCACCTAGGTGTTTATAGGGTATGTCCTTTTAGGACAATTCCTATCTTGGAATAACACATCCTTAAGGAATTTCCTCTTCGACTACTCTTACATCCTAGATGCACTACCACATCCTCAAAGAGTATCAAGATCAACATCAAATGCACCCAATCCTTCATTATTTCTTCTCAATATGAAGACAAGAATGATGGGTATATCTATCCTTGTGGAATTCAAAAATACTTACAGTTGTTAATCCTTTTCTAATGCATGACACATGAAGTTGAGAGTCATATATGTCACTCCCTCTTAACTAGGGAGGACCAGCTCATTCCTATAAAATGAATATACCCAAGCTCCCCCTTAATTACGAACTTGTTTAACAGCGGCTCTTTGGTGGAGATCATGGTACTATCAGCTGCTATAATAGCTCCTACTTTTGATGTCATGAACTTCATATTATTCATTATGGATCCTTCATCTTCTAGTTCTTCTTCATAGCACATTAGACATCCATCATTTCCCTTCAACAAACCATAGGATTCAATCAATATCCATATCATCCTTCTTTTCATCAGAAATTGATCTTCCAATCCGCATCTAGTTTTTCTTTATACAACTACCTCTTCCAAGTCATGTTTCCTTCAGGATCTTCCATCCAACCACATGAGTATCAGTTGTAGGTGACATCTAAAAGTCTCTTTCGATAACCCTTTATCAACCCATCCAGTTGTTGTTCAAAAATAAAAAATGAACATCAAATCAAAGTTACCTTTTATGATGGCCTTTCATCATGACATCTACTTCTTGCAACATCAACATCCTGCACATTCATAAATATATCTCCAAGACTTTCAATGTCAAGGGCCTCTTTTCTTTACATACTTTATCAAAGTCTTCATATCATTTCTATGGAGATATCATAGCCAATTCTTTTAGTCATTGGATGTTGATCAGTTTTCTTATCTTACGTGACCATAATTGCATCTTTCGCAGATACTCCTTCCTTTCTTCACATATTGTTCCCCAGGAACTTCCATACATAGCTCCTTCATCTTGTCAACTACCTCATATTCCATATTAGGACATATTATGTTGACTTCATTTTATCAATATGTGAACTAGTTCAAGGTATATGCCTTTATGCATCTTTCGAAAGAAAGAGATCCTTCTTTTTCGATCATGCTCATGAGATAGAGCATTTATCCATGCTAGCTGCACCTATATGATGACATGACTTAATCTATCAAATACATGCATACATACCTCTTTTCTCCTTTTGTTCATCTAGACCTCCTTTAGCACCTTCCTTTCCTTGCTTCACATGTTGTACTCCTTTGTTGTCATACCATCATCCTTCTAAACAAAAGATCCCACACAAGGTGGAATGTAGACCATCAGCAAGACACATGCTTCTTCCAAGTATAGGTGAACCTTCTAATGAAGATTCCAATGGAGGATCTTGATTGTCCTCATCTTTCAAATGCTCCTTCCTATGGATGATGTATGATGATTTATTTATATGCTATATAACTTTCTTCTAATAACATTACTACTTTGGTATGAGCTACTATCATTATGACTGTACAACCATGTAGACTTTTACTTCAGCTATCCTTTCAAGTCTTTGTAATGATGTCATGAGCTCTTTCTTCAATCATATGCTTCTAATATGATGTAATCTCCTAATATGATGCATCCTATCATACTTACAATGCTTCTCATCTTGACAGTAATCTCTTAATCATAGCAGAGGTATTTTCACCTTCTACATTTCCTTGTTATGTACATGAGAGACCTTAATAGTGAAAATATATTCCTTCATTCTTAGATTTCTTCTCATCGGGTTCTTATACTACTTCGGTGATATGGGCTTCAATTATTTATTTCCTTCTCTTGTTGTCCTTCTTGAGTTTCGGAAAATCTCTCTTGAAATCCCCATATTCCTGACAACCATAGCATTAGGTCTTTGACATATCTATCTTCTCCTTTTTCTGAGGACCAAACTTTCCAAACTTTCCTTTTCTTCTAGCTACGACAGCAAATGCTTGAACTTGCTCATTTGATCCCACATCACTTTTTGCCTTCAATCTTACATAATGACCAAAGTTCACTGAATGGGGTGGCTTCCTTCTTTCCATAAATGCTTGATACAAAGTTGCCCCATTCCTCTGATAGTGCATTAAACACAACGGTGATCATCTCCTTGTCGGAAATTATTTCCCCTAACTCTTGCAATTGATCTCTTATTTGTGACACCCTCATAAAGTATGGAGGTTTTTCCTTCTTCCTTTGATATCTTCATCTTGTATAGCTCGGTTCTCAATGATATCACTTCTCTTGCAGTGCTTACGAAGAATAATTCTACCAATTTGTTATAGATGTCTTTTGACTTCTCCAAATTTTTCCACATAAGGGATAAGAGAATATTTGATCGATCCTATAAGGATTCTTTGAGCCCTTATTTCCCCCTTCATATACTTTTCTAGGGCTTCAGCTTCTTATTTTGGTGGTTCGACAATTGAACCCTTAATATGTCTAATGACTTGATTTTCTGTGAGGATCAAATATGTCCTCTTCTTCCATGCAAGGAAATTCGATGACCCAACCAACTTATTACTCTCCTTACAAAATGAAGCCATTTTGATATTAAATTAAATTATACTTATAAGGATACTTGTCAAGTGAATATGCCCCTTTGATGGTGATATCTTCAACTTGATTCCTTCTTGATTTTGATGATGTTGTTTGCTTCCTTGAAGATGACAATGCTTTTTCTGGAGATGTCCTTCTTCAAATATACATGTGATGAAATTCTTTATTCAAATAGAGGGATAGCACCTTCATTCCTTTGATTCCTTTTTTTTATGTAGAGACTTCAATATGATTCAATGTGTATACCTTCTTTCTTTTGACTGGAGGTGGGGTCCTTGAGGTCTTCTTCTTGTTGTTGCTTCTAAATGGCATGATCCTTGAAATGGGTAATCCTTCTTGATGCTCCTTAGATTGTTCGGGCCTTGTGCATCACTTCTTAATGATTTGATGTCCTCTTTGATGTCTTAACCTTTCTTGATACTCCTTTTGATGGTCCTTCTTCAATATGCCTTTCCTTGTCTTGTCACCTTAGCTCTGATTCAATGTTGATAAATCTATGGCAATTAGATCAGGTGATTTCTCTTACTTTGACATATGCTTGTGATGTATTTTTACTTAACTTAATTAGCTTATTCTTTCTATTGATTATATTTAGTGTTCTTATCATCAAACAATTACCAAATCATAAAGAACAATGAGACAAGAGGACACAAGATGTAGGCAATCAGCCAGGGCCAAAACCTCTCCTCTTAAGAGGAAAACCCACAAGAATTCTTCTCTTCTTATAGAATCTTCAAATGATGAATTCCAAAACCTAAGACACTTGACAAAGACCCCTCCAAGACCAAGTCAACCTTTCTCCTTGATGAGCATTCTTTCCAACAACTTTCCAGTGATTTGACTTTCCCAGCAACTTCCCAGCACTTCGACTTGCCCAGCAACTTTCCAACAACTCGACTTTGCCTAGCAACTTTAAAAACCCTAACACAAGAGAGAGAGAGAGAGATCCAAAAACTTCGATCTTGTTTTTCTTCTTATCCTTTATTTTCACCCTTTCCCAGCTTCTTTCTTAAGGAGATCAAACTTGCTTGAGATTATCCAAATGAGGTTGAGTTCCTTCTTATATATAGGCTTTCCAGGGGTACGAATTGCTTCCTTGAGGCCAACTTGATCTTTCATGTAGGGCGACTTGCTTGAGGCACCATAACAAGGCCTTGGAGGGTCTTTGACTCTAATTTGACTCAAATAATTTTTTCTTTACAATATGTAACATGCCCAAAAGGGATTTTCACACATGAAGATGACCCTTATGACTTGTTAACTCAAAGACAAGCCCTAAAATCACTCAATGGGTGCTTGACCTAAAAATAAATTTCCCTTGAGCATGAAACCCATGCCTCAAGAATGACAATAATAAATTTATTTTTCTCTTTATAATAAATACATAAAATCATGATTACATATGTCATTATGAAGACCAAACCTAGTTACATATTTCAACAATTATTAGGGTCAAAACTTTGAATCTACTGCAAATCTAAAATTTTGTAGTTGGGGGCAGAAAATCTATTTCTAGGGGCTAAAATTATGGATTGTAGGTGCTACCAGGAAGTTGTCACTTGGAGACTTTGACAGGAATCATCTATTGGAAGGAAGGGTTGAGTTGGTGATTGGAAGAGGTCGTTGTCTAGGTCTAAAGAGTCTTGGATTGTCTCATCTTGATTTGAATCTACTAGTAGAAGAGTTGGATTGGGTTATCCCCTTTGAGGGGTTCTGCCTTGGTTGAGTGCCTTACATATTGTGTCTCTTGTTCTTGTGGTCTTCATATACATATAATTTGGTAATTGTTTGATTAAAGATAAACTAATAAAGAAGTAAAATAAGCCAACATAACTCACAAGTAATTATCAAGAAAGAGGAATCAAATCCTAATTCTGATAAACATCGATTTCTCAACATGGTATCAGAGCTAAGGTGGAAGAAGGTTGAAGATCACTTTGTTTTCTATCATTTGAAAAGGGGAAAAGTGGCCTTCGAAGGAAAGGTTACTCCCTCTATGGCAAGATATTTGAAGATGGGTCTCAATGTTATCAGGAAATCTAGTGTCCATTTAGAGCTGCTAGTCCCACTAAGACGGGTAGCTATCTTAGAAAGAAACAAACTAAAGTTACTTTCGTTTTCCTTTATGAGAAGTAGATGGGACAGAAGCAGAGAGTACCGACCTTAGTCTTTCGCTTGGCTCCTTGCTTGTTTCCTCTCCCCTCTGACAGATATTTTCCGCTCCTTCCTTGCTTACCTTGCTTCAAAGAGCACCTGTAAAGTCAAAGCAGCATAATACCATCAAAGCACAGAGATCTACGATCATAAACAATATAGGACTAGATATATATTGACCACACAAATGCATATATCATCAAACATACAAGAATGTGGACGAAAACTCGAATAGCTTTATTGATAGAAGGAGTAGAAGGGATTACAACCCATTGATCTGACCCAACGTCATCCTCCCAGCATGAAAGCCCTTCATCACCTCATGAAAAGCTTAGATCACCCAACACTATGATGTTCCACAAAGAAACCAACAACACTTCCTTACAAAATACAAGATTCCAGCCTTTGGATCTCTGGGATGAGGGATCCATATATAGATGTTTGTAGGGGGCGAGTCAGCTTCTAGGATTTTGATTAGTGTCCTCTCTCTGATATTTATTGGTTCCACTTGGAGATTCATGATCTCTTACTCATCCCTGGGCGAATTCAGAGAGGCAAGTGTCACAGGAGAAGTTTCTGGAAGATTCCATGATCATCCACCTGGAAAACTATTTATGCCATTTGTCTACTCTCGCCCATCGCACCCTACAAAATGGCTTTTCAGTATGCATCGCACTTTTTTCATGTGACAGGTGATATGCATCGGAGCCTTAGCACTGAGCAGTCTGTATGGTCCAGTTTTGACCAGTTCTGAGCAGTTTTCCATGGAGAACTTCTGGGAGATGATGCAATCAGCTGACCTTGTTCCTTTAGGGTGTGAAACAACACTTTTACGGACTCAAAAGCCCTTGGTTTATGGACACATATGATTGGGGTTGCAATGCCCAAACATGTCTATAACACTTAATATCATAATAATTACAGGAAGTTGGATTAGAAAAATCATCTACAATATATCTAGGAAAGTCAAGAGTGAAGGATTATTGGTTGCACTTACAGGTACACTTGATGATGAAAATGCACGGATCATTGATAGTGGAGCCTCAAGACATGACGGGAGAAAGTGGACAACTTCATACTCTATCAAGGGAACCATCATCACATGTAGTGGAGCTAGGAGACAACAACAGTTATGCAATCAAGGGCCTTGGATCTACATCATTAAAGTTGGAAATTGGAGCAAAGCTACACCTCAACAACATCCTTTATGTCCCGGGTTTGTATTGAAATTTGGTATCGGAGGACAAGTGGTTCCCTAAGGCTCTGATATTTGGCCTAGGGAAAAATGTCCAAAAGATTTTAATTTTTCTCCTAAAGTGACTTTATAATTTTTATAAAGTTAAAATCTAATTTAAAAGTGACTTTAAGTGATAAAGTTACTAAGTCTAATTTTAAAGTTACTTTTATAAAGTCAATGAAAAATTAGAAAGGAAAAGTGACTTTGGAAATAAATGACTAAGTGGGTCTTTATTAAAGTGGGGTGAATTAAAAAATAGAAAGTGAGATTTAAATGTGCATTTAATCTCAGCCATAGATCTAAATCTATCTCAGCCATTGGATTTAGGAATCACCAAAAAGTCATTTAAGGTTGGGTTAAGGGAGGAAAATGAGGAAAATATCATTCATTCTTTCATGAGCAGATTGGGAGAAGGAGAGCAAGAGAGCAAGGGAGATTTCTAGACAGGAAGGAGAAGGAGGCAGCAGCTTGGCACATATTCCAAGGCAGCTCTTCAGCAAATCCGTACAGCTGAAAGAACAAGCAGAAAAAGGCTGATTTTTGCTGAGAAAACAGAGAAAAACTGATTTTTTTGGGCACGAATTTCGAGAAGACGAATTTCTGCACAAAAACCGAGGTCTGTCCGTACAGTGTGTACGGTCGTCCGTACGGTCCGTACATTCGTACGTCCCTACAGTCTGTATATGCATACGGTCCGTACAGCTCGTACAGCAAATTTCCAGATTGTCTATAAGGCTTAAAAACAGATAAGTTTGCTTGCTGGAAAAATTTGTTTTGTTGTAATTTTTGCTGAAAATTTTCTCATTGTAAAAGGCATTTTCCAGAAATAAAGAAGAGCTCTCAAACTGGTTTTCCCCAAGAGTTGTAAGGGGTTTTTCCAGGGTCACATTGACCAAAAATATCAGTGTTTAAATGTGTTTTAATGGCTGTTTATTACTGCTGATTTTTATTTCTGCAATTTCCAGCATTCTGTAAAATTTCCAGAATTTGTGTTTTCAGCAAATTTATTTTTTCCAACTTGTTGAATGTATGGTTATGGGAAAGGGCATTTAACTATATGGGAGAAATAAAGAGAAACTGAAAACCGGGATGGGAAAACAGAAATTTTTACATGGTATTGGAGCTTGAGTGCTGAAGTGCAGTTTGCGACAGCAAAAGGGAAAAAATTACAGCTGCTGATTTTTCACTCTGAAAATTCCAGCAAGCTGATTTTTCATAAACAGCAGGTTTTATCTTTACTACAGCAGTGCTATTTTTCAGTTTTAGGGCAGCATGATGTCATTGGGATTGAGGGTGGAGGATAGGTTGGATGGGCATACAAATTACAGCGTTTGGAAGGAGAGAATGCAGAGTATCTTTGAGGAGGCAGAAGTTTGGGATATCATGGTGCATACCACACAGACTCCTGTTGTTGTGTCTACTGATGCTACTCAGTTGGCTGCTTATAATAAAAAGAACAACAAGGGTAAGAGGCTGATTCTAGACGGAATCAAAGACCATTGCATTCCTCATGTGAGAGGAAAGAGCAATGCCCATGAGATGTGGACAGCATTGTCCAATCTCTACCAGAGTACCAATGAGAACCGGAAATGGTCCTGAAGGAGAAGCTGAAGAACATTAAGATGGGCAATGATAGTGCAGCTGGATATCTCACTAAGATTACTAATGTGAGAGATGAGTTGGCAGCGATTGGAGAGGCCATTCCACCCACTGAGTTGGTGCGGATTGCGGTAAATGGCCTCCCCCGTTCATGGATGAACTTTGCTGATGGGGTTTGTGCACGTGAGACCCTTCCCACATGGGATGAGGTTTTGGGATGATTGCATTCAGACAGAGATCGGGAAAGGTCAGCTTGGGGCAGCCAAGCCAGTTGAGCAGGATGAGGATCTAGCACTGATGGCAGGAGGCAAGAAAGGCAAAGGGAAGAAGCAGGTTTCCACAAGCAGTGGGGGGGGGAAAGGCAAAGGTAAAGGTAAACAGGTAAACACACAGAAGGACTATTCCAAGGTGAAATGTTGGAATTGTCAAAAGATGGGACACTATGCAGTTGTGTGTCCGGAGAAGAAGAAGAAGAAGGGGAAGGACCAGAGTTTGGCAGCTTCAACAGAGATTGAGGACTTTGCAGGTCGTTTTGACCGGGAGTTTGCGTTCACTATGTGTGAGTCCTCTAGTGCAGGATCACCTGCCATACAGGTTCAGAGGGAGCAGGCTTTTTCCTCGATTAGCGGAGCATCTACAACTATTTGGTATGTAGATAGTGGGGCTTCACGTCATATGACAGGAGTCCGTGAGTACTTCTCAGAGCTTTCAGAGAGTGACACTGATGTAGAGGTAGTACTCGGTGATGACAGAGTTGTTAGAGCAGTCGGGGTGGGGACACTGACATTTCAGAGGGAGTCCAAATCTCCCTTTGAAAGTGACAGAGGTTCTTTATGTGCCAGGGATG
The DNA here is from genome assembly GCA_000404065.3 of Pinus taeda. Classification (NCBI taxonomy): domain Eukaryota; kingdom Viridiplantae; phylum Streptophyta; class Pinopsida; order Pinales; family Pinaceae; genus Pinus; species Pinus taeda. The sequence continues at coordinate 300,952 of APFE031190064.1, read as the reverse complement.
AGGAAGAACCTCATATCTGTCTCAGCTTTGGAGGACAGAGGATATGAGGTACTGTTCAGGGGAGGATAGGTGTTGATGTATCCCAGTGGCGCTCCAGCTGAGTCAGCTAGAGTGATAGGTGTACGCCATGCAAAGGTGTACAGGTTTGCATTCCAGCCCCTTTTGGCATTGAGTAGTAGTACCGACAGCAGAGCTAGCAGTTCTGAGCGGTGTGAGATTTGGCACCGCAGGATGGGACATATGTATCATGGAGCCTTGAGGACTTTGCGGGAGATCACTACAGGTATGCCAGATTTCAGTACTGATCACTTTGATATTTGTAGAGGATGTGCTATGGGCAAGTTTGCCAA
>APFE031190064.1:239575-252015 GCA_000404065.3 Pinus taeda | reverse complement strand
GTCCATGTTTAGTATATCTTACCATTCTCGATTCAGTAATGTTACTATACAATTTCCAAATACTATGGTTTATGTTTTCTCTAATTTATCATTTATGTTTGCTCTAAAATTTTATATGTGTTATTAAGATTTGAATTATAATAGTTTATATATTTAGTAAATAATTGTGAATTTAGATAAGTTTTAATTGTGATTTGTATTAATATTGTATTAATTTTGAAGGTTATATTACTTAAAATATATTTATAATCATATTCTAATTTTGTAAGTTCTACAAGTTTTAGATTGAGATAAGCATATCTAGAATTTTCGCACTAGTTTTGTGATATGTATTCTTTCATTTTATGGGTATGAATTTATGTTTATGAAGTTAAAATATTTAAAAGTTCTAAATTTTTTAATTTGTTAGAGCTTTATAATTAACATAATTAAAACATTTTGATTATAATTACCTTTATATGAATGTAATGTTTGTTACACTTCAATTAAAATTGTCACATTTTATTTGTAAGTATTTTAATATATTTGTCATTATTTATGTAATATTTTAATTTCATTTTGTTATGTTATTTTTCGATGAGAAAACATTTTTGCATATTAAAAAATTTTGTATGACATATATATCCTAACGATTTAAAGTTATATATATTGAATTGTCTTGAGGATTTTATTTAGTCTTAAGTATTGTTGATTTCTACAAGGTTAAGTTATATTTCTCTATATATTATATATCTTATTATATATGTATTATATTAATCTATATCATATTCATAGATTAAGTTTTATTTAAATAGTCTTTTAGAATATATGTTGAATTCTAACTGCCTTGTCAAATTACTTGGATTATTTCCATGGCCTGCAATAATAGTTATTAGGAATCATCCAACAACTATTTAGGATCCAAATTGCCTCTCCACTAACTATGTATTTTTTTTCTTTTGTAGGGGCTTGGTAATGACTTTGATTATCTTGAACCTACTAGAGTTCAATTTGATTGTAATTTTCAAGCCTTGCAAATTTCATGTGGCTTTAACCATACTGCAGCCATAATAGAGGAAAGATGATTAATGTATAGCACTTTTAAACAACAGTAATAATGTGTTGAATGCATTATTTTGCTATATTGTCTCACTTGTAAGAGAACATTTTTTGGAAAATAATAACTTTGGCAATGATAAATTGATTATGATTATATGCAAAGTGTTACATAGAGTAATTATGAACTAGGCGTTGCCTTGCAATGTGATTATGCATTTTATGAAACATTTATAAGACAAATGTGATGTTTGTTTATGGTGAGAATTAATTGGGTGTCCTTTACAATCCTATCAACATTTGTGATCTTTAAAGTTTACTTTAATTTTTTTAAATATATGTTTTTTACTAAATTATGTCTTTATTCACAATACTTCATATTTGCAAAATAAATAGACTATAACCAGTCACGAATGTAAAAGAAAATGTTGTTGCATCTGTTAGCCATAATAAGTAACCAAATCAAAAGGTAAAAGTGTTGAATTAGTTTGATAACACTTGGATGGGTATTTTAGTAATTATTCATAATATCTAGTCACAAATAAATAAATATAATATGGTCGAGAATAAATGGAAAATTTATCCCAACACTTATTTCATTATGCATATATTAAATGGCTCATGCACTATGGAGTTACAATATTTCTGATGAAGCATATAAGGAATTTTTCATAAGAAATGATGATTTGAATAACAAACAAGTTTTATTATTCTACTAACATTCAAACTAAATATTTTGTTTCTCTTGATCATACTTCTTCATTGTGAAGGGTTGTGTTGGAACTTTCAATGTTTAGTGATGACATTGATGGTTTTTCTCTCTCCTTTGCATTTATCTTTATATATAATGTTCAATGGTGTTTCCTTTTTCTACGGTTAGACCCCTTAGGGCACCCTTTTTATGATCTTCTCTTTAGCTTGTGGTGCTGAAGAGTAGTCTTTCTGCGCTCACATTATGTATATTACTTGTTTTCCATTGACTTATTCTTTGGGTCATAGAGAACATAATAAACTTATTTTATTTTACCATAGTTTAAAAATATAGTTTACATTGCAATAATTTGAAATACAAATGGATATATGACAATCAACAAACAAATGAAAATAAAATGTATACAAAGTAGCATGAACAAATCAACACCAAAGGACAAAGGGAAATGGCATGGGTATTGAAGTATACATTATATAACATTTTTGATATCTCTATTTTGTAGGTATTATTCTCTTTCAAGCCATTGAATGTGACACTATTGTTTTTCAACTTATGTCACAAATCACTTGAGGATCACCATAAACACCCTTTGTTTTGCTATTGGCATTTTCAAGTATGTTAGCCTTTGAGTTAACTCTAAAAATATTTAGATCATGTTTGTAGTTGCTTGATGTGACATATGGTGCATAGGGTGTTGATTGGCATTGTTTCTACCATGATGTACATAAACATTGGAAATAATTTGTTCATGGATTTACATCCATTGACTTGATGGTTAGGTGGCACACTTCCTTAAGGGATTGGATACCTATGTAATTTAGTGAGTTCTTCACAATGCATGCACATCAAGGTTGGTTTATTTCTTGAGAGGATAACTCACGTTGGTAAAGTGTTGAGCATCTTGGAGAGTGTTTGAGTTTTGGATGGCATGAGGAGATTGGATTGCTTGCATGGAAGCTTGTACTTGACTTGAGAACCCTTGGATTGAGGAATGGTCAAATGTGGTGGACACAAATGTACACATTTCTTAGGAGGGATCATTGGAGCATTGGAGTCCATTTGAGGAGGATTGTTGGGCACATGTCACAAGGCAAGTTACCTTAGATCCTTGTTTGTTTGGTGTACTCACCTTGGAGTTGGACATGTGTCCCTTGAAGTTGGAGAACTTCACAAGTGGGCCCATCTATTGTTTAGTTAAGTTGATTATTATGGAATATGTCCACTTGTTATTGTTTCCATCCCTCACCTTTCATATAAATAAAGCAAGAGGATTCTTTCCATCACATTCATTATTGTTCACACATGTAGTCACATGTTCGTGCTGGAGGTGTGAATATTGGAGTGAACCCATCTCTTTGTACTCCTCTTAATTTGTATTTGCACACTATGTCTTCAACACTAGGGTTCTTTAGGGAATTCAAAGGAAGACTAGGGTAGAGCTTTGACCAAAGAAGACACTAAAAACTAGGGCTTGGGATAAACCCTAGAGGTGCAAATAGAACATTTGATCTACTCGTACTTGTGAGAGGAGAAGACCAAGGTTTTATGGTATTTGGGAACTCTATTATTACTTAGTGCTTGATATGGAGAAGATAAGGGAGAAATGACAAGGTCTTGTCAACGTGTTGTGCTTGTGAATGTTTGGTGGAGACACTAGCTTTAGTTGCATTAGATTGGACCATTATATTATTTCTTTCATCTATTTTGATGCTTTGGGAATCAAAAAAATTAGAGGTATATACTCATAAGGTCATTTTAATAGTGGATCCCAGATTGTAGAATTGGGGTTTAATACCTTCTAGAGCCATTTCAAGGTATTAAATGACATTTTTTAGTTACAAAAACTCACTTATGCATTAACTTCTAGTGTTGTACTACACTCATATACATTTCCAATGGTGCAATAATCATATCAAATAGTGTTTGCTTGCAAAAGTTATGCCTCTCGCAAGTTGACCTATTGTGTTGATCATCATGGTAGAAAATGATGCCACATTAGCCCTCATTACTCATGCATATGGGGCTAGCTTCATGTGGAATTTCAAGAAGACTCTAGAAGGTTCAAAATCATAACTCTAATTGAGTGTCTAGGGAATCAAATCTTACTTTGGTTGAATATCAAGTTATGTTAAATATTGGGCCATGATAAGGAATATGTATTCCATTCTATGTATTGTATCTTGTTCCACGGTTGTGCAAAGTAAGTGGGAGTGGGAAATTAGAGTGCGTAATAGAGGGTGTTAAGGTTTTGTAGCAGTCTTATAGGCCACATGTCTCAAGTTACTCCATAAAGAGTATATCTTCCTTTGTATTTGCATATTTCCGTACCAAAGAAATGAGAGTAGAGTGGCCTTGCCTCCATGTTGGGTTTTCTCCCATAAGGTTTTCCTAGCAAAAAGCTTGTGGTTATTGTGTGTGTGTGTGTTTATTTTTGTTCTCTATTTTTGTATTTTAGTTATTAAAGGATCTTATATCTAAAGCAGAATTAACCTAACATAATATAGATTTTAGTGATTTTTACTAGATCTGTTGTGACGAACTATTCCAGTGGAATATCCACAACAATTTACAAATCATATTGCTATCAAAACAAGGTTTCTTTGGGGTATTTTTTGGGAAGTTGTCTGGAATCCAAGTTTACGTTTAAGGTGTATGTCAGAAAACCTTAGCCACAACCCTCGAGATTTAGTAAAGGAGATTTGTGAGGTTGGAAGCATAATTCATCAACACCAATATGAACCTCCTCATGGAAACTCTAGGAAGCAAGCCTGGATTGATCAAAGAAGATGGAGGCTCTATTTTAAAGTTCATATAAAAGGGAAAGTTGGGAGATCATAAAGATCCAAAAAAGGAGACAAGGAAAGAAATGATAAAGAGAAATATACATTGAGTGTTGTTAACCATTCATAAACCCTATCCATGACGTAAGAAAAAGTGGACATGATGCCATAACAAGGTGAGATTAATGTGTAAAAATTGAATCATCAGTTGCAATAGTGAATTTTATTTAGCATTCACCATAGAGATGAAGAACAAATGATATCATTTGTTAAGTTGAAGTTAGAAGGCCATGTGAAAGACATATAGAAACACTTATGCTAGAAGGTGATCTACCGATAACTAGGTGGAAGGACATCAAAACCCACATTAACTCCCAATTTTACCCTATTAAGTATGTAGAGGACCAATGGCACAGTTGAATGGTGTTGTCATTGATGCCAATGTCGGTTCTTCAATTCCTTTAATATTTGTCTTGATTATATTAGTTGAAGATCCAAAGGACACAAAACCTTGGAATGCCCTAGAAGCCCCACGCTTATTAAAGATTTTGAGGATGAAGGTCAAATTATTTGCTCACACAAACACCTTTATTGGATTCTCCTCGTCATACCGGTTCCAATGGTATATGGCATATCTCGTGGTTCATCTTGGTTAGGGAGATATGTTCAATCAAAGTTTGAAGCCCCCTTCCAATAAATATAAAATTTGTCAGTTGAAGCTCACCCAAGTCAAAGTTGGTTGGATTATTATTTTCAAGAATCTATATGGTTCATATGGACCTAGTTTGTATTTTTCCAATACCCATGAGATATATATATATAAAGAGAGAAGTGGCTTTATGTTCAACCAAGGATTATGGTCACACCTTGTATTGAACAAAGTACTTTTCAGTCAAATCGATGCCTAGTTGGATGGCACATATAGAAAGGCATACGTCGTGGACAAGGGACCCCTATTGATTTATTAATTGACATGTATTCGATATTGGATATTGCAAGCTGGAAAGGAAATTTTTTTGTGTAAAATAATGAAGGCTCATCACATGAATTGTTGGTTTGGTCATATGAGCGTTTGTTGAATTCATATAATCTGGTCGGTTCCATAATTTAATAAGCCATGTCGACCCCTATTGCTAACCCATCCATCAACTATATAAAGCACCTTGTTTCCATCCAAGAAGGTAATTATTCACACTTACATCTAATTATTTTGATTTGAGAGGTCCTTGAAAAGTCACACAAATCAAGAGGATAGGTTGAACTTCGTTGGACAGAACTTCGTGGGTCTTTCTGAGATTGTGGTTCTTTCTATGGTGGCCACTTTAGCAAAGATCAAGCTCTGAGGCAAAATTGAAACTTTGTCTACAATTTCCACAAGACTTGAAGCTATGTTTAATTTAATTGATCTATGCACTGTAGTCATAGGATGGTAGTGGGTTTTGCTTAAGCACAATACTTATCGTTCTATCTTGGATATATTTCTTGATGGGGTTTCTATGTTGGTTTTGTGAGCATAATGTCAGCGAGGTATCATTTTCTTATTTTTTCAAGGGTTTCGTTAGGTTGTGCCTAATTTCTTTCATGAAACCCCTACAGCTCTCAAGACCAACAAAGGCAGTTGATGGAAAATAATGTTGGTTTGTTTTGATTGGTTAACACAAGAATATCATAGAAATCCAAGACCGTTCAACGCATCTTTTCTGAAGCTAGCACATCTGTATTTTTTTTTAACTAAGTTGCATGATCAACGATGGACTCTCTCTAATATTGAAGCTTATTGGAAACCTCTTGAAACCCTAACTAGAGGTGTTTATTCACAAAATATCATAAGAATGTGTGCAACATCCTGACATGTTTTGGTCCTGTACATTGATGGAGATACGAGGCACGTCGTTGATGGTTATTTGCATATATTCATTCCTAAAACAAAAAGTGATTGTTGTCTAGATATTTAAGGCTTATCTCACTGAAAACTCTGCTTATCTCATAAACCAGAAAATGGTGTGTTAGAAAGGATGAACAAGACAATCATGAAGCATGCAAGGTGCATGAGATTGCATGCATGATTTCCCTTACAATTTTGGGCAGATGTTGTAGATACTATTGTTTGTCTAATAAATAGACGGCCTTCAAGTTCCTTGGATGGAGGTACTCCATAGGAGGCATGGACAAGTAAAAAAGTAAACTACTCATTTTTAAAGACTTTTGGTTGTGAAACCCTTGTCCACATTAATAAAGAAAATAAAACAAAGCTTGAGGAAAAATCAAATAAATGTACCTTTATTGGATATGGTATTAATGATTTTGGTTATTGCTTATATGATTATGAAAACCACAAAATCATTAGGAGAAGAGATTTCATATTCAATGAAAAGGTTTTGTATAATGATCAGATGCAGGAAAAAAAACAGGAAAAAGAAAACAAAGAATACATAGTGTTTGATGTGATCATAGAAAATGTAAAGGTGCTTGAAAATCATAATCATCAACAACCAAAACAACAACAAAAACCACAACATCAACAAACACCTCAAACACCTAAAAGTGGTGTTAGAAGGTCTACTGGGATAAGTAGACCCCATGAATGATACTCTCCTTCATTATATTATGTATTGTTGACTGATTCTGGTGAACCATAATGTTATGAAGAAGCAGCGCAGGTAGAAGCAGGAAGAAGTGGGAGCTAGCCATGAAAGAAGAGATGAAATCCTTGGTACATAAACAAACTTGGGAATTAGTCAGGTTGCCTGCAGGTAAAACGAAATTGTAGAATAAATGGGTTTACATGTTGAAGGAAGAAGATGGAGATAGAGAAATGTATAAAGCTAGACTTGTGGTGAAGGGGTTTGTACAGAAAAAAGGTATAGACTTTAATGAAATATTTTCTCCTATTTTTAAAATGACTTCAATCAAAACTATTTTAAGTCTAGTAGCAATAGAAGATTTTGCATCTTGAGCAATTAGATGTAAATACGACCTTTCTCCATGGGGATTTGGAGGAAGATATCTATATGCAACAACCACGATATGAAGTCAAAGGGAAGGAGAAACTAGTATGCAGGTTGAAGAAGAGTTTTTATGGCTTAAAACAGGCTCGATGACATCTAAGATTTGACAGGTTTATGTCTGAACAAGGTTATATTAGATGCCACTTTGATCATTGTGTTTATCTCAAAAGGAAAAATGATGGTAGCTATATTATATTGTTATTGTATGTAGATGACATGCTTGTTGCAAGGTCTAACATGCAGGAAATAAATGTGATCAAAAGAAAATTGGCAAATTCATTTGCAATGAATGATTTAGGTGTTGCAAAACAAATCCTTAGTATGAGAATAAACAGAGACAGGGAAAATAGAAAATTGACTGTCTCAGAGTGAGTACATACAAAAGGTGTTGGAAAGGTTTAATATGTAGAACGCAAAACCAATTACTACACCTTTGGCTAGCCATTTCAAACTATGTAAGGAGATGTGTCCTAAGAATCAAGAAGAGATGGATTATATGCCTAAAGTTCCACATGCATTAGCAATTGGAAGCTTAATGTATGCAATGGTCTACACAAGGCCTAATATTGCACATGTAGTGGGAGTTATAAGCAGGTACATGAACAATCCAAGAAAAGAACATTGGATGGCAATGAAGTGGATTCTCAAGTATTTGAGAGGTTCCACATATCAAGCATTATGCTTTGGTGGTTCAAACATTTCTCTACAAGGATATGTTGATGCAGATATGGTAGGTGATAGAGATAATAGGAAGAGCACCACAGGGTATGTGTTTACTGTAGGTGGAACATTTTCCAGTTGGGTTTCAAAATTGTAAAGTGTTGTTGCACTCTCAATGACCAAAGCAAAGTATGTTGCTCCTATACAGGCTAGTAAAGAAATGATTTGGTTAAAAAGGTTTATGGATGAATTGCATAAAAAGCAGGTGTTGGGCAGGTTATATAGTGATAGCCAGAGTGTCATTCATCTTGCAATTAACTCTGCATTTCATTCCAAGACTAAACATATACAACTCAAGTACCATTTCATACGCTCAATATTGGAAGATGGACATTTGATGTTGGAAAAAGGTACACACTAGCCAAAATCCTGTAGATATGTTAACAAAAGTTGTAACTAGGGAGAAACTATGATTCTTCTTGGTTTCAGTTGGTCTTCAAGTATGATGATGAAGATGAGAAACAACTAGGTCAAAAGTGGAGTCATTTTTTAGCAAATGAAGTAGTGGTGGAGTTGCTATAATCAGTCTCCAAGTGGTAGATTGTTGGGTGTAGAACCTGATTATCTTCTTTATTAAGAGGTATCATTGCATTGGACCCCAGTTTTTAATGGGGTGGCACACGGCAGGGGGGTTCAGGGGCAATGCCCCCAAAGCGGAAAATAGATGTAAAATTGCCTTGTAAAACATTATAATTTCATAGTCAATCTGAACCATTCATTAGGCGGATGATTTCACGTTAGAAGTTATGTTTAATTTAGGGGTTTTCCCCTAGAAGGAAAACCCTCGCTATATATGAAGGAATTGTATTGCGGCTATGTATATGTGTATTATGAGCAACAAAGAGAGAGGAGATTGTGTGAGAGCGAAGAGGAAATTACAGAGGACTTGATGTAGATTGTATCTCTTCATTTTGTTGGATAATATAAAGGAATGACTAGTTGTTTCTCCATGGACGTAGCCCAAATTGGGTGAACCACGTATATATGTGTCTCTCTTGTTTTATGCGTTTTATGTGTTTATGTTTATGCAATATTTTATGTGTTTCATTGCTTTCTAATATATAATTTTCTAGCAATATTATTAGTGAACAAAAGCAAAGTCCTTTTTTCACAAGTATATAGTGAGAAAAACTACGTTTGTAACTTATGGATAGCAATATTTGTGAACTTATGGGACCTTTCTTAACTGGATGCAAATACTTAATTTTTTTATTTATGATTTTACATGGATGACTCAAGTATATTTTTTGAAAGGTGGATGCAAATACTTCATTCCTTTAATTGATGATTTTACATGGATGACTTAGGGATATATTTTGAAGGATAAGTTAGAAGCCTTCAAAAAGTTCATACATTTTCAACTCTTCATTGAAAATACCGCCAAATAAGAAATTGCAACATTAAGAAAAAATAATTGGGATGCATTTATTTAAAATAAATTCAATGAATCTTTGAAGGAAAATGGAATTAAATGGTAGTTGACAAACTCCTATATTGACAACATAATGAGGTCACTAAAAGAATGAATTGAATTTTCATGGGAATGGTGAGACCTATGTAACATTTCAAGGGGTTAAGTACAAAATAATATGTATAACTATTTTATACAATTGTTTATCTAAGGAATCAATCTCCAACATCAACCTTATATGGAATAAGTGCATATGAAAATTGGTATAATACTAAGCCTTTAGTTAATAATGTTTAGTTTTTGGATCCCTTTTCTATGTTGATATTTGTAGCTTGGGAGGTACTCCAAACCCTAGGCTAGTGGGTTTTGGAGGAATGGGATTTACAATATGGTTTGTGAGCTTAGAATCCAAGGTTGGGTTTTTGTACCCAAAGGTGTGGGGCCAAAACCATGAAGATATTTTGACATGAGACCCTTGGAGAATTTAGGGAACCCAAAAAGGAGCTAGGGGTGATGAAGAACACTAAGAAAGGACATGTAGAAATGAAGATATGAATTTTTAAATGTTTGTGTAGGCAAAAGGGCTAGAATATTCAAGTTGGCCTACATCAACAGTTTTCACTTTTGTACCGCTCCATTAAATATCAAAATACCACGTCCACGGCTCATGGCACATCCATCGATTTTGATTTAGAAGACATTGATCAAGCCATCTTGAATGCTAGTCTGTATGATTGAACATCACAATAGAAGGCGGCTCCATTGGCATTGTTGAATATATGTCGAGCCAACACTTATTTGTATGTTAGATGTGGGTGGTTGTGTTGTGTGAGCCATAAGAGCCCTTCATGAGCAATCACAAATGTGGAGTGCGACTCATTAGCATATCATCCAAAGTCTCTATATCGGAAGAATCCTCTCATGATTCTTCTTCAAGTCAATTCAAGAGTGATTTTACGTCGACCCATACCTTGACAACGCTTAATGACTATGACACCTTCCTTCAATTTCAACGTGCATGAACCAAGGAGCATCAAAAAATAATTTGGGGGATCCATTGATGTTAATGATACAATTCACTCCACAATTTAATTAATTCGCAATGGTCCCATCTAAACAAAAAGTTTAAGTTTTGAATTTTAATGTGACTGTTTCACTCACATGTTATGTATCAATGTTTTTTTATTTAAATGGGTGTAATGGTTAAGAGCATCTGTTTTTCTTAAAAGATTATTAATTCAAAACCAGAAATAAAATATGTATATTTTCGTAAGCTTAACAATCAAATAGAATCCCTTATTTCACAAACAAAAAAATCTTTTACGCTAAATTAATATCTGATTTAACCGTAACTTTAAAATTAAATAATAATAATAATAATAACAATAATATTAAAAAAATACTTCATAAAAAAATATACTCTATTATAACTACCATCTCGCAAAGTGTAATCCTATTCCATTCCATGCCATGACATCACCCGTTCGAACCATTTTGAATCAGTATAGCCAATGTGTGAGTTGAAGAGAAAGGCCCCTTTATTAAAACATTAAACGATAATGTTTGCTTTAGTTTGTTTTTTATACGATGGTGTTTGGCATATAACACATATGCTCTCACCATGGTTTAGGGTTTCTCCTTTAAAAACAAATTTCCCCAATTATATGCCAATAGGAAATAAAACGATTTTACATCAACGTCTTTATAATTCAAATTCATAATAAAACGAGGTTAAATAAATCTCATAATTATGAATAATAATAAAATTAATTTATTTTAATAAAAGAAGGTTAAATAAATCTCACAATTATGAATAATAATAAAATGAATGTAAATAAATTAATTTTATGATTAAATTATATTAACTAATTTTATGATTATATTATATGGTTTTGATATTTATCCAATTTTAGTAGATCTAATAGTTAAATATGTGTTTTGATGTTTGATACAGTTTGAGTGGGTTTAATGGTTAAGAGTGTGTGTTTCCTTTTAAGAAGTTACAGGTTCAAAACCAAAGGGTAGAGTTTAGGTCTCTTCTCTTATAAATAAGGGGTCTCATACACTAATTTGGTGTCTGGCTTGGCCATAACCTTAAATTTAATAATAATAAATCATTTATTAATAATAATAAGCATAGTAAAAAAAATATTTATCAAGGCAATCCATTTATTAATTACTTCACATTTTGTTTTTACTCTTAGAGATAAACCATCACACATAAATCAATGCATAATATCTCATACAACATCATAACAAACTAAAAAGACTCACAGTCATCCTTTTGTGTAATTAAAATGAACCATCTCCAACTAAAAAAAGGTGTACACTTTAAGTCCATCAACATGTAAAATGTCAAAAATATGTTATGCCATAAAAATCACACTTTTGCCACTCATGCAATTAAAAGGGATAATACCTTTTCTTGTTGGGATAATACCTTTTCTTGTTGTCTAGGCATTTATAAAAATTACACTTTTACAGTCATGCAATTAAGAGGGATAAAACCTTTTTCTTGTTCTCTAGGCATTTATCCTTTTGAAAGCATTTGAATATGACCTTCTTTAATTATAACATCATTTTTCATAATTTGTGTTTATATAAATGATTTGTATTTTTTTTTATTTTTTATTGTAGCCTTGTCTCATTATTTATATAAATTGTTTTATTATCTATATAAGTATTATATTATTAAATAATTTTTTGTGATAGATTTTTGAATTTTGAGTTTAATCCAATTTTATTTAAAAATAAATAATATTTTTTTTATTTCA
>APFE031190064.1:162021-238812 GCA_000404065.3 Pinus taeda | reverse complement strand
ATTAAATTTAATAGCAAAGCAGATCTCCTAGACCAAACTTCTTCTCTGTCTATCTTCAAGAGGACGAACACAATAGATTGCGAAGCTAAGACACCAATGTCCCAAGAGCCAGAAGAGATGAAGGAGATGCAAGATACATGAAGTTGGAAGACCATAAAGAAAAAAAAGAAAGCTACAACATCAATCTTGCCAAAAAAGACGAGGAGCCAGACAATTAAAAACTAAGAAAATTAACCAATAGACCAATTTGGTCTCAGTGGACGTTAACCACCACCACCACCATCTTCATCGTATAAATAAATATTTTTAAATAAAAGTGTTTTCAAGTCCATGTTTAGTATATCTTACCATTCTCGATTCAGTAATGTTACTATACAATTTCCAAATACTATGGTTTATGTTTTCTCTAATTTATCATTTATGTTTGCTCTAATTTTATACGTGTTATTAAAATTTGAATTATAATAGATAGTTTATATATTTAATAAACCATTGTGAATTTAGATATGTTTTAATTTTAAAAGTTATATTACTTAAAATATATTTATAATCATATTCAAATTTTATAAGTTCTACATGTTTTAGTTTGAGATAAGCATATTAAGGATTTTCGCACTATTTTTGTGATATGTATTCTTTCATTTTATTGGTATGAATTTATGTTTATGATTCTAACTATTCATAAATTGGAGATTTTGTAGAGTTAAATTATTTAAAAGTTCTAAATTTTCTAATTGATTAGAGCTTTAAATTTAACATAATTAAAACATTTTGATTATAATTACCTTTATATGAATGTAATGTAATGTCTATTACACCTCAATTTAAATTGTCACATTTCATTTGTAAGCATTTTAATATATTGTCCATTATTTATATGTAATATTTTAACTCATTTGTTATTGTAATTTATCGATGAGAAAAACATTGTTTTGCATATAGAAAAAATAGATATGACAGATAATATCATAAAAGACATATATATTAAGTTTTATTTAAATAGTCTTTTAGAATATATGTTGAATTCTAACTGCCTTGTCAAACTACTTGGATTATTTCCATGGCATGCAATATTAGTTGTTAGGAATCATCCAACAACTATTTAGGATCCAAATTGCCTCTCCACTAATTATGTATTTTTTTGCTTTTGTAGGGGCTTGGTAATGAATTTGATTATCTTGAACCTACTAGAGTTCAATTTGATTGTAATTTCCAAGCCTTGCAAATTTCATGTGGCTTTAACCATACTGTAGCCATATTAGAGGAAAGATGATTAATGTATAGAACTTTTAAACAACAATAATAATGTGTTGAATGCATTATTTTGCTATATTGTCTCACTTGTAAAAGAACATTTTTTGGAAAATAATAACTTTGGCAATGATAAATTGATTATGATTATATGCAAAGTGTTACATAGAGTAATTGTGAACTAGGTGTTGTGTTGCAATGTGATTATGCATTTTATAAAACATTTATAAGACAAATGTGATGTTTGTTTATAGTGAGAATTAATTGGGTGTCTTTTACAATCCTATCAACATTTTTTATTTTTAAAGTTTACTTTAATTTTTTAAAATATATGTTTTTACTAACTTATGTCTTTATTCACAATACTTCATATTTGCAAAATAAATAGACTATAACCAATCACAAATGTAAAAGAAAATGGGGTTGCATATGTTAGCCATAATAACACTTGGATGGGTATTTTTAGTAATTATTCATAATATCCAGTCAGTAATAAATAAATATAATATGGTCAAGAGAAAAAATGGAAAATTTATCCCTACACTTATTTCATTATGCATATATTAAATGGCTCATGCATTATGGAGTTACAATATTTCTAATGAAGCATATAAGGAATTTTTAGTAAGAAATGATGATTTGCATAACAAACAAGTTTTATTATTCTACTAAGATTGAAAATAAATATTTTCTTTATCTTGACCATACTCCCTCATTTTCAAGGGTTGTGTTGGAACTTTCAATATTTAGTGATGACATTGATGGTTTTTCTTTCTCCTTTGCATTTTTCTTTATATATATTGCTCAATGGTGTTTCCTTTTTCTATGGTTAGACCCCTTAGGGCACCCTTTTTATGCTCTTCTCTTTAACTTGTGGTGCTGAAGAGTAGTCTTTGTACTCTCACACTATGTATATTACTTGTTTTCCATTGACTTATTCTTTGGGTCATAGAGAACATAATAAACTTATTTTATTTTACCATAATTTAAAAATATAGTTTACATTACAATAATTTGAAATACAAATGGATATATGATAATCAACAAACAAATGAAAATAAAATATATACAAACTAGTATGAACAAATCAACACCAAAGGACAAAGGGAAATGGCACAGGTATTGAAGTATACATTATATAACATTTTCGATTTTGTAGGTATTATTCTCTTTCAAGCCATTGAATGTGACACTATTGTTTTTCAACTTATGTCACAAATCACTTGAGGATCACCAAAACACCCTTTGTTTTGCTATTGGCATTTTCAAGTATGTTAGCCTTTGAGCTTACTCTAAAAATATTTAGATCATGTTTGTAGTTGCTTGATGTGACATATGGTGCATAGTGTGTTGATTGGCCTTGTTTTTACCATGATGTACATAAACATTGGATATAACTTGTTCATGATTAACATCCATTGACTTGATGGTTAGGTGGCACACTTCCTTAAGGGATTGGATAACCATGTAATTTAGTGAGTTCTTCACGATGCATACATCAAGGTTGGTTTATTTCTTGAGAGGATGACTCACCTTGGTAAAGTGTTGAGAACCTTGGAGAGTGTTTGAGTTTGGGATAGCATGAGGAGATTGGATTGCTTGCATGGAAGCTTGTACTTGACTTGAGAACCCTTGGATTAAGGAATGATCAAATGTGGTGGACACAAATGTACACATTTTTTGGGAGGGACCATTGTAGCATTGGAGTCCATTTGAGGAGGATTGTTGGGCACATGTCACAAGGCAGGTTACCTTGGATCCTTGTTTGTTCGGTGTACTCACCTTAGAGTTGGACATGTGTCCCTTGAAGTTGGAGAACTTCACAAGTGGGCCTATCTATTGTTTAGTTAAGTTCATTAATATGGAATATGTCCACTTGTTATTGTTGTCATCCCTCACCTTTCATATCAATAAAGAAAGAGGAGTCTTTCCATCACATTCATTATTGTTCACACATGTAATCACATGTTCGTGTTGGAGGTGTGAATGTTGGAGTGAACCCCTCTCTTTGTACTCCTCTTAATTTGTATTTGCATACTATGTCTTCAACACTAGGGTTCTTTAGGGAATTCAAAGGAAGACTAGGGTAGAGTTTTGACCTAAGAAGACACTGAAAACTAGGGTTGGGGATAAACCCTAGAGGTACAAAGAGAACATATGAACTACTAGTACTTGTGAGAGGAGAAGACCAAGGTTTTATGGTATTTGGGAACTCTATTATTACTTAGTGCTTGATATGGAGAAGATAAGGCGAGAAATGACCAGGTCTTGTCCATGTGTTATGCTTGTGAATGTTTGGTGGAGACACTAGCATTAGTTGAATTAGGACCATTATATTATTTCTTTCATCTATTTTGATGCTTTGGGAATCAAAAAAATTGGAGGTAAATACTCATAAGGTCATTTTAATAGTGGATCCCAGATTGTAGAATTGGCGTTTAATACCTTCTAGAGCCATTTTAAGGTATTAAACGACATTTTTTAGTTACAAAAACTCTCACTTGTGCATTAACTTCTAGTGTTGTACTACACTCATATACCTTTCCAATGGTGCAATAATCATATCAAATAGTGTTTGTTTGCAAAATTTATGCCTCTCGCAAGTTGACCTATTGTGTTGATCATCGTGGTAGAAAATGATGCCACATTACCCCTCATTACTCGTGCATATGGGGCTAGCTTCATGTGGAATTTCAAGAAGACTCTAGAAGGTTCAAAATCATAACTCTATTTTTGTTTGTGGAAAAACCTATGAACAGTTATTGAAACCAACATTTCGGACTAGCTTAGTGAGTCCATCATCAGGGCAATGAGATTTATATTTTTGAGAAGAGAGAGTGTGAAATTATGGAGCTATTAATAGTTAATTGAAAAAATATTCAATGTTTTCTTTTATTGTCGACTTACAAATGACTAACTAATTAATAATTATTTCTTTATTAATTAGATGTATATTAATTAAATTTATTAAAATATATGTATTATTATATAATAGTCTTATAATATATATAAAATAAATAATAATATGGACTGATTATGTATATATTGAATTTATTAATTATTTATTAGTTATATAATTATGAATTTGTCTTAAAAATTAATAAATATAATCTGGGAAGATCTAAGATAATTTAAGATTAATCAATATTAGTAATCACATTATATCAACTTAATGTAAAACAATTAGTATCATTAATATAGTAATAATTGTTAATGTTAATTAAAATAAATAACAATTTACATTTACAACATAGCATATATAATAATATATTAAAATTATAAATGTAATAAAATATCATTATATTTAATGAGTGTCTTAATGAATTAAGGATAATATCCTAATCAAGTAATAACTTTAATTATTAATGGAAATGTATTAATAAATTATGTATAAATAATATGAATAAAAATAAAAGTAAATTAATAATAATGAAATAAATAACAATTTTATTAATTTTTATTAATTTCTTATTATTATTATATTTATTATATTATATTTAATGTTATGTATTAAGTTCTTTGCTATGATTAAATATAATACTAGTAATTGCTTAAGTTTATTTATGTGCTAATTAAATTTTGTTTAAAAGAGTTATTTATTTTTAATGAATGAATGATTTTATATTTGTGTTTACTATTTTTTTAGTTTTATTTAATAAGGGTTTCTAGGTGTTACCTAATTTTAGCCCGTCATCTCTATTCATGTTGTTGGAAGATTTTTCGTTTTCAATTGCTTCTTTCACCCTTCTCTTTAAATAGTGGTCTTCCTTGTGAATTAATTTGCTTGTTCCATACAAATGTAGTGTGAGGAAGAACATGCATGGTGTGAGGAAGAACATGCATGCTCTGCTAGACCTGATTTTTCTGACATGTTTCTTGTAATATCATTAATGTGTTCTTTTAACCTTATGCCAAAGGATCTCCCTATTTCACCTATATATACTTTTCCACATGTGCAAGGAACCGAGTATACTCCTTTGTGATTTTTTGGGTCTATTATGTCCTTGGCAGAGTCAAGCATGTTTTTTATGGTGTTAGGGGACGTGAAGGCAACCATGATGTTATGCTTGGAGACAATTCTGGCAATTTTGTCTGTGGTTCCTTTTATATAGGGTAAAGAGATTCTAAGGTTTTTAATAGTTTTTCTTTTTTGGATATTGGTTGAGGATTTCTTTAATTATTTTTTGGATAGTGTTTTTCTGATAGCCATTGTTTATAAAGACCTTATAGAAGTGGTTGAGTTCTTCTTCTAAATGTTCATGGTCAGAGATTCTAGAAGCTCTAGTAGCTAAGGTTTTGATGACACCGACTTTCTACTTCGGATGGTGGTGGGAATTTGAATGAAGATATTTGTTAGTGTGAGTTTGTTTCCTGAAGACCTGGTGGCTTAGTTTGCCATTTTTCTTGGTAAGGAGGACATCTAGGAAGGGAAGTTGGATGTCTTTTTCAATTTCAATAGTGAATTTTATGTGTTCAGAGAGGTTATTTATGTGTGATAAAAATTCATTGAGTTTATCTAAACCATGGCTCCATTTAGTGAAAATGTCATCTACATATCTTTTCCATTCAACATGGGTAAAGGGAAAATATTTATGGGCCATTTGTTCAAAATGTTCCATGTATAGGTTGGCAATCAATGGTGATAAAGGAGATCCCATGGCAACTCCATGAGTTTGCTCATAGATTTTTCCTTTGAAACTGAAGTATGAAGATTTAAGGCAAATGCCTACTAGTTCCACAGTCTCATGGTCTGTGATTCTCTTCAATACCTCTATGGCTTCATCTACAGGAATCATAGTGTAGAGGGACACAACGTCAAAGCTAACCAACAATTCATTGTCATTAATCTCTAGGTTTTTAATCCATTCTATGAAAGAAGTGGAGTCTTTGATGTAAGAGGGAGTGTTCCTGGATAAAGGTCTAAGTTTGTTCGCAAGGTACTTTGCTAACCAGTAAGTAGGTGAACCTATAGTGTTCACAATGGGTCTCAATGGAATTCCGGATTTTGGATTTTAGGCACACCATATATTCTAGGGATGATGGCGTTATTGGGTATTAACTTGTTCTTAATAGTGGAATCAAGTGAGAAGTTTTTTATTTTGTTACTAACTTGGCGAAGGATTTTGTTGCTAGGGTCCTTGTTAAGAATTCTATAGTAGCCACTCTTGTTAAGGTGTTCTTCCATTTTATTATCATAATCTATCCTATCCATAATAGCAATGGCATTTCCTTTGTCTGCTTTTAAAATTATGATGTCTTTGTTTTTCTTGATGTTTTTTAAGGCTTTGGATTCTTCTTTGGAGATGTTGCTAGGAGGAGGTCTGGAATTTCTAAGAATTTTGGCAACGCCCTGTCTTATTTCTTCAGAAACATTTTGATCTGTGTTTTTGATGATGACTTCAATGTTGCTTATGATATCATTTATAGGAAGTTTGTCCGGAGATAAAGCGAAATTTAGGCCTTTCTCTAACAGTGATTTTAGATTGTCATCCAATATCAGCTTTGAGAGGTTGACTACAGTCGAATGTCTGATTGCATTTCCAATTTTGTTTACTGAATTTGTCGAGTTTGTGGCAGCAGCGAAAGGTGTTTTGTTAATTTTCTGTGATGAGCTATTTAATTGAGTGTTGGATGGGGGGTAACCAGTGTAGGTGGCAGCGAAGGTGGAGCTGTTGCTGCTGGATTTAAACTACGTTGTCAAGATGTTGTCCAGCTGCGTGATGGAGGCACAGTGTTGAGGAGGGTTGTAATTGCTGCTTTTTTCTGCGTGAGAGCGTATTGCGTGATGGGAGCTTGGTGTTGACCATTGCTTTAAATCTGCGTGATGGTGGCACGGTGTTGAGCAGGAGGGTTGTGATCACTGTCTATTTTCTGCGTAGCATGGTCATTACTTTTTGTTTGCGTGTAATCATTATTACTTTCTGTTTGCATATTTTTAACCGAGTTGTTGGAGAGAGCGCAGCAAGTGTTGGTGGCTGGATGCGTTGTGGGGGGAGAATGGTGTTAGGAGGGGCTAGGTGTGGCCAAGACTAGCATTGAGTTGGAACAATTGTGTTTCTGAAGCAATTGAGTTGTGGTACGATTGATGAGAATGTTTCCTGCTTTATTGTTGAAGTCAATGTTTCTTAGGGTTTTAATTTTTTTGGTTTTCTTTGCGAAAGAGTAATCAAGAATCATTTCAGCTTTGGCAAAGGTGAAGGCATCTAAGTTCTGCCAAAGATCAAAGCGAAGAGTTGATGATAGCTGGAGATGCAAGCCCATAAGTTTTTCAGATATTTTAGTTAATCAAAATCTGGCGAATTTGATTTCATGTTTGATGAGGGTTTTACTAAGTTTATTGAAGACAGAAATGTTCTGACCTCGTTTAAGCGGATGGTTGCATTTGGCGAAATTTGGAGTGAGGTTTTCATCTCTACATTGTTTTAGAAAAATGAGATTTGATAGGTTTATAGCTTTGGAAATTCTCATCTTCTCAAAATTTAGAGCATTGTTCATAATGTCCCTTCCATGGTGGGACTTAATGGTGTTAAAGAGAGAGTCCATACAGGTTGGTAGGATTTATTTTTGTTTGTGGAAAAACCTGTGAACAGTTATTGGAACCATCATTTCAAACTAGCTTAGTGAGTCCATCATCAGGGCAATGAGATTTGTTTTTTTGAGAAGAGAAAGCGTGAAATTATGGAGCTATTAATAGTTAATTGAAAAAATATTTAATGTTTTCTTTTATTGTCGGCTTACAAATGACTAACTAATTAATAATTATTTTTTATTAATTATATGTATATTAATAGATATAATATATATATATAGATTAATATATAGATATAAATTTTATTTATTAATTAATATTATAGTCTTATATTAATATATTTTTAATAAATAAGGTTAAAAGAACACATTAATGATATAACAAAAACAGTCGGAAAAATCAGGTCTAGCAGAGCATGCATGTTCTTCCTCACACGACATTTGTATGAAACAAGCAAAATTAATTCACAAGGAAGACCATTATTTAAAGAGAAGGGTGAAAGAAGCAATTGAAATCGAAAAATCTTCCAACAACATGAATAGAGATGACGGGCTAAAATTAAGTAACACCTAGAAACCCTTATTAAATAAAATTAAAAAACAGTAAACACAAATATACAATCCTTCATTCATTAAAAAAACAAACAAACAAACAAACAAACTCTCTTAAACAAAATTACATAAATAAACCTTGATTAAGCACATTACTAGTATAGTATTTAATACATAGCAAAGAACTTAAATACATAACATAAAAAATATAATAATAATAATTAATAATTAAAATAAATTAATAAATAAAATTGTTATTGTATTTCATTAATATTAATTTACTAATTTATTACTATATCATATTAATTTTAATACAATAATTTATTAATACATTTCCATAATAAATTAATAGATTATTATCTTGATATTAGGGTATTAATCCATTAATTCATTAAAGACACTTCATTAATATAATATATATTATATTACATTATATAAATATTAATATATTAATATTATAGTGCTATGTTAGTAACATAGTAATATTATCTATAATATTAATTAACTATTAACAATATACTAATATATTAATAGATTATTTAATTGTTTATACATTAAGTTATATAATGTATTACTAATATTAGATTAATTCCTTAAACATTAATCTTTAGATCTTTCCCAGATAATATTAAATAATTTCTTAGAGAAATCATTAATGTATAAAATTTTAATAAATAAATAATTTAAATATCAAAATCATCCTTAATATATATATATATAATATATAATAATATATATATAATAATAAAAACTAATTAATATGCAAAAAATAAAAAGAATAATTATTAATTGGTTAGTCATTGTATAAGCCGACAATAAAGAAACAATGAAATTTTTTTAATTAACTATTAATAGCTCCATAATTTCACACTCTCTCTTCTCAAAAATACAAATCTCATTGCCCTGATGATGGACTCACTAAGCTAGTCCGAAACGTTGGTTTCAATAACTGTTCACCGGGTTTTCCACATACAAAAATAAATCCTACCAACCTTTATGGACTCTCTCTTTAACATCATAACTCTAGTTGAGTGTCTAGGGAGTCAAATCTTACTTTGCTTGAATATCAAGCTATGTTAAATATTGGGTCAAGGTAAGGAATATGTATTCCATTCTGTGTATTGTATTTTGTTCCATGGTTGTGCAAAGTAAGTGGGAATGGGAAATTAGAGAGCATAACAGAGGGTGTTAAGGTTTTGTA
The DNA here is from genome assembly GCA_000404065.3 of Pinus taeda. Classification (NCBI taxonomy): domain Eukaryota; kingdom Viridiplantae; phylum Streptophyta; class Pinopsida; order Pinales; family Pinaceae; genus Pinus; species Pinus taeda. Next base: position 229,280 of record APFE031190064.1, on the reverse strand, counting down.
GCAGTCTTATAGGCCACATGTCTCAAGCTACTCCATAAAGAGTATATCTTCCTTTATATTTGCATATTTTCGTACCAAAGAAATGAGAGTAGAGTAGCCTCTCCTCCTTGCTGGGTTTTCTCTCATAAGGTTTTCCTAGCAAAAAGCTTGTGTTTATTGTGTGTGCATGTGTGTTTATTTTTGCTCTCTATTTTTTCATTTTAGTTATTAAAGGATCTTATATCAAAAGAAAAATTAACCTAACATAATATAGATTTTAGTGATTTTACCAGATCTATTGTGACGAACTATTCTAGTGGAATATCCGCAACAATTTACAGATCATATTGGTATTAAAGCAAGGTTTCTTTGGGGTATTTTGTGGGAAGTTGTCTGGAATCCAAGGTTGTGTTTAAGGTGTAAGTCGCAAAACCTTAGCCACAACCAACAAGCATGTTGATAATAACCCTCGAGATTTAGTAAAGGAGATTTGTGAGGTTGGAAGCATAATTCATCAACACCAATATGAACCTCCTCATGGAAACTCTAGGAAGCAAGCTTGGATTGATCAAAGAAGATGGAGGCTCTAATTTAAAGTTCATATAAAAGGGAAAATTGGGAGATCATAAAGATCCAAAAAAGGAGACAAGGAAAGAACCTGAGAAAGAGAAATATACATTGAGTGTTGTTAACCATTCATAAACTCTATACATGACGTAAGAAAAGCGGACATGATGCCATAACAAGGTGAGACTAATGTGTAAAAAATGAATCATCAGTTGCAATAGTGAGAATTTTATTTAGCATTCACCAAAGAGATGAAGAAAAAATGATATCATTTGTTAAGTTGAAGTTAGAGGGCCATGTGAAAGACATACATAAACACTTATGCTAGAAGGTGATCTACCAATAACTAGGTGGAAGGACATCAAAACCCACATTAACTCCCAATTTTACCTTATTGAGTATGTAGAGGACCAATGGCACAGTTGAATGGTGTTGTCATTGATGCCAATGTCAGTTCTTCAATTCCTTTAATATTTGTCTTAATTATATTAGTTGAAGATCCAAAGGACACAAAACCTTGGAATGCCCTAGAATTCCAACAATTGGTATCAAAGTCAGTTCCTTCAATAGTAGCTTAATAACTAGAAGGAAGATCTCAGAGTGGAGAGATGGCAAAATCAAAAGGGCAAGCCACCAAGCATTCAAAGGAATCGAAGGAAGTTATCTATATTGAAATAGTTTCAAATCTTATTTCCGCTAGTGAGGATAAACAAGTTGGTCCAATTCATGTGTTCAATGAATTAAGCTTTGTATTTGGAAACATAGAATGGAAGATTATCTGCAAGCTCATGGATATTATATATGGAAATATGTTGTCTCTGGAGACATGTCTATTGACGAATCTAAAAGGTACAATATGAAATTCATGAATTTCATTCTTAGCACTCTATCAAACATTCTAAAAGTGAAGGTTAATCGATGCTCATCAACCAAAAGTCTTTCGAAGGAGCTTCATGATCTCTACTCAAAGAAGTATGTAGGTCAAGATGATGATGAAGACCATTCTCAATTCAAAGAATATAATAATGAAGACGAGGAAAAAGGTGTAGTTGACATGGAAGAAAAATTTCTCAGTGCCTCATGTAACCCCAACAAAGCAAGAAAGTGAAATAAGGCACTCGAAGAAGAAGTTTACCTTTTTAGAAAGCAAGTGAAAGAAGAAGAAAGGAAATTAAGAGAATTTTTTTGTAAGTATGTGGCAAAAATTAGTCAAAAGAAAAATAATCTTGATGCTTCTCTTACTGAAATCAAAAAACTCAAGGAATGGCAAAAAGAACACTTGTAATATTTTGAAAAGAAGGTTCATATCATCAATGAGATAGATCAAGAAATAGCTCAGTTGAAGATGAAGGAAAAATAAGTAGGTAAAGATCCATGTGACGAAATCACAAGCCCTAAGTCCCCACAGAATAATATTGATGAGAAGATTGATAACATGATTCCTCAAAGGCCAAATCAAAATGAAGGACAAAAGAAGGTTAAAAATGTTGTTTCTCCAAGAAGTAATAAACAAAAGGTTTCACCTCCTCCAAAGAAGGATGACTACAGAAGATCATCAAGGTAGGACACCTCATCCAAGTACCCTAGCATGTTTAATGGTTATTTTTTTTCATGTTCTAAGTTTGGGAATATTAGGGATTGCAGAATGTATGATAGGTGTGATTATCAAAGACAATATCAAAACCCTAGAAGAAAGTTTACATGATTGCAAGACAAGTTCCAAAATTACTTTCCCAGTAGGAAGTATATTTCATTAGCTCAAACATTCAAGACTGACATTGAATGCTACAAATTCCATAACTATGGGAATATATCTCACAATAGCAGGTTCAAGATGGAACCTTATAACCCTAACATTAGGTATAGGAAGGTCTGGATAAGAAAATAAAATAAGAAGAACAAGTCAATGGCAAAGTTTCTACAGTCATGCTTTTATGTTTTGTAAAGGAAAAATTTCATGATGAATCAATAGGTACATTGGAAGATGATAATATTCAAGATGATCCGGCAAAAGAGCTAGTTCATACATTATTCTGGAGAATCTGACATGATGACTCCCAGTCCCTAAATATTAAAGAGAGGAAGTCTATGTAGCAATACTTGCACGTTCAAGATCTAACCTTGACAAGTTGACACAAGGCAGATGTGAAACAGTTGTTAGATTGAGGAGGAAAATTAGTCATATTGAGGAGTAGCAGGTTTGCAAAGAAGACTTGCATAAAGTCTTAGTTATGGTAAGTCGCAGCATGTCAAGGGAGAGTAGCCTTTTGTAGGAAAAGAGAGGAAGGCATTTCATCAGGGGGAGCAATAATATGTTACAGGAAAATAAAAGAAGGAATATTTTCATGGGAGACACCCTTTTCCATTGATATCAAAGGGGGAGAGAAATTACAAGAAGAAGATCAAGGCATGAAGTCAGGGGGAACAATGATCATAGGGGGAGTATGTGTTGCCATCAATGACAAAGGGGTAGATTTTCGAACGGTGTTTTCATTGATACCAACGACTGTTATTGATCATTCTTAATATTTGTATTGATTGCATCAGTGCAAGCTCTAAAGGACAAAAAACCTTGGAATTTCCTAGAAGCCCCACACTTATTGGAGATTTTGAGTATGAAGGTTAGCTTATTTTCTCGTACAATCACCTTTATTGTTTCTCCTCATCATACTTATTCCAATTGTATATGGCATATCTCGTGGTTCATCTCAATTAGGGAGATATGTTTGATCAATGATTGAAGCCCCCTTTCTTATGGTCAAATCCCATCAATAAATATTAAATTTGTCAATTGAAGCCCCCTTTCTTATATATATAAATATATATATAAGAGGATGGACTTTATGATCAAACAAGTAATGATTTTTGGTTACACCTTGTATTGAGCAAAGTACTTTTCAGTAAAATTGATGTGTAGCTTGATGGCACATATAAAAAGGCATATGCCATGGACGAGGGACCCATATCTATTTATTAATTGAAATGTATTGGATATTAGATATTGCAAGTTGGAAAGAACTTTTACTTGCGTAAAATAATGAAGGATCATCGCATGAATTTTCGGTTTGGATAATCTAGTCAGCTCCATAATTTGATAATACATGTTAGCCCTTATTTCTTGTTGAGTATGTTGTCATTGATGTCAAAGCGGGTTTAGGTGCAGTATGTGTAGGAAGGTGCAGGATGTACAGGTCTTGAACCCTTGATATAAATAATACTTAGTAGCAATCCTATGAGACAACATGACTTGATAGAAACATTTACTTAACAGTAACCTTGTGACAGTGACATTTGATGTGGCAGTAGATGAAAAAGTACATTGAGGCAACAGTGAAGTACAATAATAATGGCAACAGGTATTGAGGAGTGAAGTGGTTGGAGCATCAAGCATTGTAGGAGAGAATTGGTATCAACAGTGAGAAGTAGTACAATGAGGGAAATAAACAGTAGCAGTAGTAATAGAAAAAGTGGCTATGGTAGTGTAGAAGTGAGTGGTAGTAATGGTAGCAGTGGTAGAGGATATAGTGACAGATAATAGTAGTAAACAAGAACAACAGTGGACAGAGGACAACAATTGATAGAGGACAGTAATGAATAGTGGAAGCAGTGGCATTAGTGGAAGTGGCAACAGTAGCAGTAGAGAAAAAAATAGATAAAAACAGTGAATAGTGGTATTGTAGCAACAACAGTGGCAGTTGAAGTGGACATTTTTAGAAGCAACAATAATAGGTGTTTCTAGAAATGATGTAGTTGCAATTAGTTGGTTGATTGTAAGGTAGGTTAAGGACTCTTGCAGACTTAGTTTTCAAACATCTTCAGATTTGGGGAGTTTTGTATTTCCTTCTAGCATAGTTGGTCAATGTGTATGTAAACCATACATAATGTAAAGCACTTGCTGGAGACAATTTTCTATGTATTTTCATATGTGTGATGATGATATTTTGTGTTTGTTCAATGCTCTAAATGTTTGAAGAAATAAACTAGCCAATTGTGAAAAATTAAAGAAATATTGATTCGCCCCCCTCTCAGTATTCCACCAATTGGTATCAGAGCAAGTCTTTCTTGGAAGCCTAACTACTTGAAGGAAGATTCATAGCATTCGAAGTTGACTAGTGGAAAATATAGTTGAAGATAAGATGTTTGTTGATTCTAAAGAAGATGTTAAATCCATCAAAGACAAAAAAATTTAAATTGGAATGGGATAGGAACTTGATTAAAGTAAATTATAGTAGTTTTTGTGTAGAAAATGAGAAAAGTAAAGAAGGAGAAGGAGAATTACTATGATAACTAGAGATGGTATGTAGATGAAATCACCTAGATTCAAGATTAGATTAATAAATGAAAAAAACAAGAAAAGGATCATGAGATTGATGAAGCAAAGAAGGAAGTTGATCACCTCAAAAATATGTTGGAAGAAGCAAACAGGAGAGAGAGTGCCTTGACAAGATATCTCAAGGAAAATGAAAATCCAAATAAATGGAACAAAAAAATTGGCTAGAAAATCACCTAATTAAAGAAGGAACTTGAAGAACCCAAAAGGATAGAAGAAGTATTAAGAAATAAAATGAGGCAAAAGGAAGAGCATTGCATAAATAATGAGCAAGAAATTGTCATCTTGAGAGAAAAAGTGGGCAAGCCAAATAAAAAATTTAGGAGCTCACAGTTCTTGGATGACATTATCAATTGCCAAATATCACCATTTATCAAGACATGTCTTGGATATGTTGGCGAGTCCTCATGCTACAAGGAAGATGATGTCAAAGAAGAAGAGATGCCACATTATGAAGATGAAAAGAAGCCTCATGCCAAAAATGAAGAGAAACCTAAAGTCAAAGTTTTGCACAAGCCAACCAACACTGGAAGTTGGAAGACGAATGTCTCAAGAAATCAAAATGATGCATTCAAGATGCCAAATCATATAAGAGCATACACAATTGGAGATCAGAAAATCCTTGGATATTCTCAAGGGTGAGACACCTTTAGGAGACCATCACCCTATACACCAAGGTATGTAGGTACACTTCCTAGTTATTACTACGCATGTTCTAACTATGAAAATAGAGATAGAGAATGAAGGGAATTTAGCAAGAGTAATGATAGAAGGTTTTATCAAAGCCCTAGAGGTAGATTTTATAGAAGACAAGGTAGAGTCCCATATGCCTATGAAAACAGAAGCTACAACACCTTTTCTCCATTGTTTAGACCATATGGTCAGTGCTACCTATGTCACAACTTTGGCCATTTTGCACGAGAGTGTAGAAGCAGCTTGACATGGACTCCACAAAAATAGGAAGGAAGGACTTTCACCAGGCAAGAAGACAAGACCACTAGAGTCAGGTAGAGAAAACAAGTTTCATAATTAATTCTCACACAATTGGAATATTAAAAGTATGGATACATGGGGAGCTACATCACAGGATCAGATGATCCAGTAGGAAAGCACATTGCTAGGAGGAGCCTGTGTAATGAGAGAATTGATGCAATAGGAAATCACATTGTTAGGGGGAGCATGTATTGAATAGATGATGTATCAAGAAAGCACATTGTCAAGGGGATCATGTAGATATGATGCATGAAGTAATGATAACGTCAGGGGTAGCTATATCATGGATGAGTCAACAACACTTTTCCATTGATGTCAAAGGGGGAGAAAATATCGAAAAGAAACAAAGAGAAGAAGCATGATTTCAAGGGAAGCTTATGCAACATGTCAAGAGATAATCAGTGTGCTTACATCAATGACAGTGAGGGAGATTGTTGATTATGTTTTCATTGATGTCAAAGAGGTTTCAAGTACACCAATTCTGGGCAAGTGCAGGATGTAGAGTGAGTGCAAATATTGCCATTGATGTCAAGGTTAGTTGAAGCTCATTGATGTGATGATGTCCAAAGGATAATGCATCTTGATGATGCAGTGGTGAAACCCTAGCACTAGGGTATGGATTCCCTAGACAATGGACACACCCCCACCTTTATTGGGGATTTTTTTATGAAAACCACTAATTATCTCTTGGATACCCTTCCCATTGGATTCTCCTCATTATGGCGATTATGTTGATGTGTGGAACTCCTTGTGGATCCTCGTGGTTTGTGAGATATGCCCATTCAAATTTAGTGACCCCAACCAGTGGTCCAAAACCTTAAGGTTTGTTGATGTGACAATTTCATTGGTGTGAAGGATTAAAGGATGGTGTGGCATCATATTGTTGGTCATATGGTGTGGAAAATATTTGTTTTGAAATTAATGACTAATAAGGGTTTTTGGACTTAAATTCAAATTTTCAATTTGTTAGGATATTCTGACAAATAGGAAATAGTTAAGTATAACTTGGTCTAGTATAGAGTTAGGTAAAGTGTGTTTCTTTACTATGTACTTTTGTAATTTACAATCCGACTGTCAAGATATATTCTAAACATGAAGTGATCCGACAGTTCATTCTCTCCTCGATATTATCGACAATTGACGTGTGGCTTAACACATGATTGGTCCATGATCTCTATTTAAAGAGCATGGAGGGTCATTTTTAAGGTGACCATTCATGAGAGAAGATTATGTAAATTTTCATTCTTTTATTAATAAATTGCCTAAAGTGGCCGTGTTGGCTTAGGTCGTGGATTGTTTCCCTCTATCAGGGTTTTAACCACATCAAGAATATTGATGTATTTATTTGTGATATGTTTGTGAGTGGTGTCCTCTGGTGTTATATATGAGGAACTTACCTTGTAAATTCCTACATGGTATCAGAGTTATTTGAGGGCCACATCTATTGGAGATCCAAATTTGAAGCCGGTAGAACTACATCCGACTGTCGTCTCCTAGATCTATTGTTTCTGATCGCTTTCGGGCCAAGAGGACTGCTCTATTGTGTTAGAAGCATCTGTTCCTTTGAGGAACCCCTTTTGTTTCACACGAAAAGGTTTCTAGTAGCCCTAGGTCATTTTTAAGATCTAGAGGTATACAGTCTTTATTTGCAGTTTCAGTTATTCATCTCTCTGTTTATTTCGGTTTATTTAGCTCTCTGTTTTTCTATTACCGGATCTATACCTTTCATTTCTATGTATGCTCTTTGCCGTGCAACTCTGTGTGATCTAGGCAAACCAGAAACATAAAGGAAGGATTTTCTCATGTGTATGCTCTTTTCTGCTGCACCTTAGTGTGATCTTGGAAAATCAAGAACATAGAGGAAAATATTTAGGTTCTGGTGAAAGATAACTTCAAGCCATAAGGTTTGGTTTTTTTTGGATGTCCGTGTTGAGTTGTGCAGTTTTTTGTTTTGTAGCAAAAAGAGTTTTTTCAAGCAAGCACACAACTCTTTTCAAGAAAGCACACACCTCTTTTCCAAAAATTACTAACCTTTTAAACTCGCTCACTTGGTCCAAAGTTACTTTACGAGAATAGAGATCTTGAGTTCAAGTATTTATTTTTGTTGAGTTACTTTTTCATAAAGAACATGTAACTTATGTTTTAAAGTTACTTTATGTAGCAGTGTTCTCACCAATTATAAAAATTGAGTCACTTATAATTCTAAAGTCTCTTTATCTTTTTTTTTAAGTTACAATTTAGTGGGTAGCTCATAAAGTACCATTGTAAAAGTGACTTTCACTTATTTACAAAAGTGGGTCATATAATTTTTTTTAGTGAGCTAATTAGATTTAAGTTTGGGAAAGGGGAGGGGGGTGGAGGGATTTTTTTTAAATATAGATATATATTATATATATATCATTCACTTCTGCACATTCACGCACTTCCTCGGCATCTTCAACAACTTTTCTTTAAAAAGCCATAACTTCTTCATCCGGAAGCCGTTTTCATAGTCGTTTCTTTTAATCAGCCTAATTTTTCAAGATCTTTCCATTGGAACACTTAGTGTCAACATCTATTGCTTCAGTTTATGTTAAAAATGAAAAAAATTTCCAAGTTATTATTGACAACACCAACTACTTCCAATGGTGGTCCTACATTGTGGATTTACTTAGAAGTAAAGGTCTTTACAGAATAGCCACAGGCCAAGAAACTAAACCTAAAGATGAAGATAAGGAAACCAAATGGGAAAATAGGAAATATCAAGCACGTGGGTTGAGAGGGATGTCTATTTATCTAGACCTCAGATTCCATATCGCAGAACTTGATACCCCTAATGAAGCAATGAAACATCTCACTAAAGTTTTTGGAATTAAAAATGAAATTAGAACCCATCAACTCGAAAATGAGTTGCGTATGTTGGACCCCAATAATTTTTCTTCCAATGAATATTTTTTGTCCAAGTTCAAAACCCTTAGACTTCTCTTGGAAGGTGTTAAGGTTAAGAAAGAAGATGGTAGCCTTATCTATTCCATTCTTACTAACTTGGGACCAGCCTAAGTTGGAAACTCTTCTAAGAAAATCTTAGCCACCCAACAACAACCAAATTCAAAGAACCTAAGAAGCAATATCTAAAAATAATGGTCCTAAACCAAACAAGGGTCCTAAGCAATTTCATTCTCAAAATGAAATATTATTTCAACAAAATGATAAGGCAAATAAAAACAAAGGGAAGAAGACTGATAGACATTGCCTCTTTTGTAATCGAGATGGCCACTCAGAATCTAAATGCTTTAAGAAGATGGAAGCCTTGGAAGCAATAATGAAGAAGCATAACATCCATTTGAAGCACTCTTCAACTTCAACTTCATCTTCAGGAATAACACTTTCTGCATGTGGTTGTCAAGCATATCGTTTTGGTTGTGCACTAAATGTATCTTCTTCTTCTCATTCTCATGAGTGGATCATTGATTCTGGAGCTTCTTATCACATGGCCAAAAGCAAAGCCATGTTTTCTTCTTTAAATGATTGTAACACCAAAAATATATGTGTTGGTGATGATAGATCTCTTAGTGTTATAGGGACTGGAACTTTTCATCTAGACAATGGTCAATTTAATGATGTATTATGTGTTCCAACCTTATCCTGCAACCTTCTATCTGTATATCAGATAACTCATTCAGGTGAAGGTAAAACCATTGAATTTTCACCTCATGATGTTGTAATTAAGGACCTAAGATATCGTAAATAGATTTTAGCTACTGGCATTATTGATGATTCTACAAGTTGTATAAGTTTAACAACTTTGGGTCATCAACTCTTCCCTCGGTATTTGTTTCTCATAATGATGAAGTGAGCAAACTTTGGCATGAACGATTTGGTCACTTAAACTATCGCTCCCTTCAAAATCTATGTAAAGAAAATATGGTGATAGATCTTCCTATGGTATCTTGGAGAGATGGTGTTTATTCCGGATATGTACTTGGAAAACATCATCGAGATAGTTTTGAAAAACATGCCTCTTGGCACGCCTTAGCCCCTTTATAGCTTGTGCATAGTGATTTATGTGGTCCACTTCTAGATGTTTCATCCTCTGGCTACAAACATTTCTTAACTTTCATTGATGATTTCTCCAGATGCACTTGGGTATACTTCTTAAAACTCAAGAGTGTAGTTAAGACCTTTGTTGAAAAACAATCAGGACATCAAATTCCTAAGCTAAGATCTAATAATGGCGGAGAATATGTTAACAACAAATTCATCAACTTTTTCACTAAGCATGGAATTCAAATGCAACATATTGTTCCATATACTCCACAACAAAATGGTGTAGCTGAAAGGAAGAATCACACCTTAAAGGAAATGGCTAATTGTGTGCTTCAATCTAAAGGACTTAGTCTTAATTTTTGGGCAGAAGCAATTAACTGTGCAAATTACATAGTAAATCACACTCCTATTAAGGTTTTAAAGAATATCACTCCAGAAGAAGCATGGAGCTCAATTAAACCAAATGTGAGTCACTTTCTTGTTTTTGGAAGTGAAGCATGGGCCCATATTCCAGATGAAAAACATAAAACCTTAGAACCCTAAGAGTGAAAAATGTATTTTTGTTGGATATTCTGAAGATGTCAAAGGATATAGACTTATTCCACTTAATTCAAAAAATGTTATCATTAGAAGAGATGTAAAGTTTGCTTAAAATATATCGGCCTACGAGCCTAGTTCGACAGATGTGCCACCTCTCTCTATTCCTTCTACTTCTGAAAATATTTCTTATTCAGATGATGACAACAAGGATGACAATCCTCCCCCACCTTCTTAGAATCCTCCTTCAGCTCCTTAGCTTCCAAAATGGGTCTGTGCTACTCAGGATGTAACAGGTGCTCTTGTAGGTGATCCTACAGATCAGTGACATACATGTTCTCAGTTCGATAGAGCCTCTTCTTTACTGGCTCAAGCTTCAAAGAATTATTATCCTAAAACCTTTGCAGAAGCTTCAGGCCATCCAGATTGGGACTTAGCTATGAATAAATAATATCGTTCATTATTGGAAAATGATACATGGGATCTTGTTACTCTTCCAAAGGGACGAAGACTTGTTAGATGCAAATGGGTTTACAAAACCAAGTTTGGACCGAATGGAAAAGTTGATAAACGTAAAGCTCGTCTTGTTGCTAAGGGTTGTTCACAAGTTGAAGGCATTGAGCATACTAAAACCTTCTCCCCTATTGCCAAAATGAACTCTATTCGCCTTGTTCTTTCCCTTGCTGCCTCTTTCAAGTGGGAATTCCATCATATGGATGTTAAATTCACCTTCTTGCATGGGGACTTGTATGAATAAATATATATGGAACAACCTCCTATCTTTATAAAAAAAGACTACAGCCTTGTATGTCAGCTTAAGAAATCCCTTTATGGCCTCAAGCAAGCCCCTTGGGCTTGGTATGCCAAAATGGATAGCTTTCTTTTAGATACTGGCTTTTCTAGGTGTCATTCTGACAATACTGTCTACACAAGAAAGTGGGTAAGTCTCTTATCATTCTTGTTCTTTATGATGATGATATTATCCTTATGGTAGTGATCCCAACTTATAAACCATGTGAATTCCATCCTAAAAAAGCAGTTTGAAATGACAAACTTAGGACACTTGCATTATTTTCTTGGTCTTCAAGTCTTGCAATCCAAGGAAGGTATTTCCCTTTCCCAGTCCAAGTATGCTTGTGATCTTCTACACCACTTTCACATGGAAGACTATAAGCCAACCCCTTCTCCCTTTCAGTCTAGAGCCAAAATTTCAATCACTTGTACTTCCCCTAAAGTTGATGCTACCTTATATCGTCATCTTGTAGGAAAAAATTTGTATCTGACCCATACTTGTCCTGGGCTTTCCTTTGTTGTAGGCCTTATTGCTTAGTTTATGAAAAACCCACATGAAATCCATTGGAAAGCAGCTAAGAGAATACTTCATTATGTTCAAGGTATAGTTTAGTTTGGGATTCATTACAATGCAAAAGCATCTCCTATATTGGTTGGTTTCAGTGATTCTAATTGTGCTGGTGACCCTGATGATCGGAAGTCTATTACAGGTTATGTATTCACTCTTGGTTCTGGACCTATTACATGAGCTTGCAAGAAACAAGTTCCATTTCTCTTTCTTCAATAGAAGTAGAGTATCGTGGCACTGTAGAATCTAGTAAGGAAGCCCTGTGGCTTCGTCGGATCTTGTTAGAGTTTGGCTTTCAGCAGCAACATCCAATTACACTTTGGTGATCCAGTTCAACATCAGCGTAGTAAACACATTGAACTACACATGCACTTCAGAAAGCTCATTCATGACCATGTTCTTGACGTGCAATATTGTTCAATTGATGATAAAGTTGCAGACATCTTTACAAAGGCTCTCACAGAGGCGAAGTTTACTAAACTTCGATTTATGGTTGGAGTCCAAGACGTTGTCACTAAGGGGGGATAGGCTCTAATGCCTCCTTCCTTATCCTATTGTGTCATATTTGTACATCCTTCAATCCTATCCCAAGTTTTTCTTAAGGGGGGATGTTAGGATATTCCGACACATAGGAAATAGTTAAGTATAACTTGGTCTATATAGATTTAGGTAAAGTTTTTTTTCTTTATTATGTACTTTTGTAACTTACAATCCAATGGTCACGATATGTTCTAGACATGTAATGATCTGACAGTTCATTCTCTCCTTGGTATTACCAACACTTGATCCGTGGCTTAACACCCGATTGGTCCATGATCTCTATTTAAAGAGCATGGAGGGTCATTTGTAAGGTGACTGTTCATGAGAGAAGCTTATGTAAATTTTCATTATTATATTAATAAATTGCCTGAAGTGGATGTGTTAGCTCAGGTCGTTGACTGTTTCCCTCTTTGATGGTTTTAACCACATCAAGAATAATGGTGTATTGATCTATGATCTGTTTGTGAGCGATGTCCTCTGATGTTCTATCTGACGAACTTACCCTGTAAATTCCTACACAATTGACTCCAACAAATTTGAATTTTTAAATTCAAATTCCCTCCAAAATTAAAGTTGGCCTACCTATTCAAAAAGTGTTCTCAACCTCTATAAAAAGTGTGTACATTTTCCCTCTATGTTCATCAAAGTTATTCGATTTCTCTAAGGTAAATTATCCCTACGGCCAAATCAAAGTTTTGTAGGTTCATGGTGTATCTTTGAGGCTTTCGTTGGTTTCTATTTTTGCAAGTGATCAAGGAGATTCATTTGCATGTGGCCTCTTGGATATCTTGTCTGAGATATGTGTTCTCTTCATGTAGAAGTCTGGTGCATTTTTTGTCTTGTGTAGACAAAAATTCTAAAGGTGAGGTCATATATTTGAAGGTTTTGCGCCAATATATTTTTATTGAAATTATGAAGTTTTATGATGTAACAATCACTTAACACAATTCTTCTTTATGTGGCAATATTATTTAAGTAAGTGTAGATGTAACATAAACCATATAAACCATATGCACAATGGAAGACAACCAAGAACATAATGAGACATAGAGAATTTAGGTCCAATGAACACGGAAAAATCCACAAGGAGAAAACCCAACCAGATTCTTCTTCTATTAGATATCAGTTGTTCATTAGAGATACAAGGTACAATGAGAGATCGAGAGAATGAGAAAGTTCACCTATTTCTGAGCAAGTTGTAGCATGAATATCACTAGTAGCAGTAGCTGAAGCAAACATTGAATCAACCTTGGCTCACCAAGTTCTTCTCTCACTCTCCAAGTCTCTCTCTCTCACAATCTCCTTCAAATATCTCCAACTCTCTCTTAAGCACTGTTGTGAAAATCGTGATAAAATCACGATTTTATCGTTTTATCGTGATTTTTCAATAAAACGAAAATTTCACGATTTTTATTCGAATTTATCGTGGGTATTTTTTTTTGCGCGATTTTTATGAAATTATCTCGATAAATTCAAAAAAATTGCAATAAAAATCAAATTTATCGTGGGGCTTCGTGGCAACGAGGTTTTATAAAGATTTTTTTGGTTTTTTTATGAATTCATTTGCACAGTCGCGTGTGGAGGGCAGAGGAGAGCTGGGAGACGTTGTTGGAGAGGGTTTGAAGCTGATTCAAGTGCTTAGAGGATAAAATCAAGAGGAGGAGACTGTTTCTCCATGGAAATTGTATGGGGATCAAATGTTTTTTGTTTTCATTGTTTAAAAGCATTGTTTTTGTATTTTTTCATTGTTTTTGGTTGGGTAACTTGGTATGGGCACCAATTTTTTTTGTTTTCATTGTTTTTAAAGATTGTTTTGTATTTCTTCATTGTTTTTGGTTGGGTAACTTGGTATGACTATGGGAACCAATTTTTTTTTTTGTTTTCATTGTTTTTAAACATTGTTTATGTTTTTTTTCATTGTTTTTGCCATTTGGTTGGGTAACTTGGGTTTGGAATGGTTGTTTTTGGTTGGGTAACTTGGGTTTTCATTGAAAAATGTAAAAATTTAAAATTAAAACACTAAATTGTAAATTTGTAACTTGTAATTTTGTAAATACTAAATTGTAATCCTTATTTTCCCATAGGTTCACAACTTCACCAAAACACCATTCAAGTTTGCAACTTCAAAGTTCAAAAACAAAAATGCCAAGGAAATTGGTTCCTTTCTAGGAATATGGTGAACCTAATGCTCCGAATGATAGACTAAACTTGACTTGCAAGTTGTGTGGCCACCCTATGTCTGGGGGGTGTACTGGTTGAAGTATCACCTTGCACAAATCCCTGGAAAATATGTGGGGCCTTGTTCAAATACAAATCATAAACTCATCCAAAGAGCCATGAAAGCATTGGAAAATTTAGACCAAGGTAGAGAGGCCAAAGAAGAAATCAAAAGGCAACTAAAAAGGTTAGCCGAAGCAAGTGGCACTAGTTCTACTACAGCATCAACCAATCTGGTAGCTGCCACATCATTTTTTTTTCCTCGAACCACACCTGGTTCACAACCATCTATTAGTTCAATGCTAAAAAGATTTGAGAAAGAACAAGCTAACAAGTTGCTGGAAAAATTTCTCCTCTTGAGTGATATTCCTTTCAGCATTGTAAGGAATAATCCATTTTTCCAACCTGTTGTTGATGCTATTGCAAGTGTTGGCCCAAGGTACAAAATCCCTTCTTATCATGATTTTAGAGGCTAGATTCTTCAAAATGAAAAGCGTGACTGCACCCAAAGATTGGAGGATTTTAGGGCATCATGGGCACAAACATGATGCACTGTTATGTCAGATGGTTGGACTGACCAAAAGGGGAGAACCCTTATAAACTTCTTGGTTAGTTGTCCCAAGGGGACTATGTTTATCAAATCTATTGATGCATCTGCACAAATCAAAGATGCAAGAACTTTATGTGATTTGCTAGATGTGTTTATTTTGGAGGTTGGTGCAGAAAATGTTGTCCAAGTCATAACGGACAATGCTGCAAATTATGTTGTTGCTGGCAGGATGCTTATGGATAGGCATCCTACTTTATTTTGGACATCTTGTGCTGCACATTGTATTGATTTGATGTTGGAGGACATAGGGAAAATTCCCTTTGTCAAAGACATTATTGATTCATCCAAAAGCATTACAAAATTTATATATGACCATACATCTGTGCTTAGCTTGATGAGAAGATTCACCAACAACAAAGAGTTGGTGCACCCTGCCATTACACGGTTTGCCACCAGTTTCATATCTCTTCAATCCCTCTTGAATTCTATGTGGGATGTGAAGAGAATGTTTCTTTCAGAGGAGTGGTGTGTTTTTCCAATGAGCCGCAAACCAAAAGGAGAGGTCATATGCAGACTAGTTTCATACCAGGGAGACTTCTGGGCGGGAGTGCAGGAGGCGTGCGCCATTACTAAACCTTTGGTAAAGGTTCTTCGGTTGGTTGATGGTGAGAAGCCCCGCAATGGGCTATTTGTATGAGGCCATGGACAGGGCCAGAGAATCCATTCGAGCCTACTATGATGGTAAGGGAGATGATGGGCTTCAGGGACAACTCCTCCTATGGGGAGTGATTGATGAGCGATGGAACAACACACTCCATCATCCCATTCATGTTGTCGGGATTTTACTAAACCCTGCATTTTCTTATGCATGTGGGTTTGATTTTGATGTTGAGATCATGGATGGATTCTTAGCTTGTGTCCAAAATATGGTGCCATCTCCAGAACAATGTATAGAGATCTCTAATCAAATTGAGACATATCAGATGGAAGGTGGCACATTTGGCTTTGAGATGGTTGTCATTGATAGGATGATTAAAATGCCAGGTATTTTTTAGTTTTTAACTTTGTTTCAAATTTCATTATCTCTTCAAATTCCATTTTTTTCTTATGTTTATTTAAAATTTTATTTGTAATTTTGTTGTAGATGCATGGTGGAAAATGTATGGTGGCAGGGTACCCCTTCTGCAAAAGCTTTCCATTCGCATCCTCGGCCAAACATGTAGCTCCTCAGGATGTGAGCGCAACTGGAGTGTATTTGAAAAAATACACAACAAGAAGCGAAACAGGTAACACTAAAACATTCAAATATTGCAAATTTCCAAATAATTTTTGAATTCATTAAACAATATTTTTTTATAATTATTAATTATTATTTCATGATCTTTGTACAGGTTGGAGTCCCATCGACTTAATGACATGGTCTATGTCTACTACATTCTTCCATTGTGGGTGAGGCAACTTGAGAGGACACCTGATGTGGATGCCATCTCATTGGATGGGATTGACACCATTGTTGCATGGAGGGTTGAGGCCAAGAGACCTCTCATGGAGTTTGCTAATGATTGGTTAGTGCAGGATGTAGTGGAAGGGGAGGAGGAGGAGGAGGAGGAGGAGGAGGAGGTGACACCACCTGCCTGGGCTACCACTGCCACTAGTAGAGGACGTGGTCTACCTCCTATAGCTCCTACTTCTAGTTCTTCAGCTTCTAGAGCACATCAGACTCCACTATCATCTCCACCAGTACGGGCACCGGCATCTACATCTAGAGAATGGGAAAGCTGTGGCATTTTCTCGCAAGAGGGGCAGAGGAAATCAATAGGATTAGACTTTAGTTATTTTCTTCATTTTATTGTACATGACATTATGACATGATGAGATACATTATTATATTTTTTTTTTATATTTTGAGGCTGAGTTGGGACTCAGGAGTCAAGACTTACTATTGAGGACATGATTCAATGTTATGTGTGATTTTAACGCTAGAAATGATATTAAACATCTTATATATTAGTTCTTTCATCATATTTATGTGTTAATGTGTTTATTTTATGTTGTAGATGGTTTAGATATTAAAAAAATTGAAAAAAAGTGAAAAAAAAATGAATATTTTTGTACCAAACGATTTTTTCCCGATTATTTGCGATTATTTCCCGATAATTACGATTTTTTCCAATTTTTTCCTCGCGTTGATATTATCCCGATAACGATTAATGCAACATTGCTCTCAAGTTTGAATTCACAATGCACAAGTGAGTAGTAGAGAGGATGAGAGGCACAAATATATAGGAAGAGCAAGGAGGTCACATTCATGAAGGAGTAACTCCCATGCCTTGAGGAGAAGTTACCTATTAAAAAATAGGAGTGTATCTTATGCATAAAGGAGGTACACTTGCATTAGTAACTCATGCCATCAAGAGGGGGTACGCATGCCATTAGTAATTTGAGCCATTAAGGAGAGGTGTAACATATTCATTAAAGAGGTGTAAGCGAAATCCTTTTATGATGAGTCATTAAAGTGTGTAAGAGAGTGTAAGAAGTGCATAATAGCATTAAAGAGAGTGTATGAGAACATTATTGAGAGCCATGATTGAGAGACTTGAATTTATTTTTAACTACAATAGTAATATCATAAAAAAGGATAATATTAATAATAATATTGATGATAAGATATTAAGTTGAAATTGAACTATTAAGATTGATTGATGATAAATTAAGTGATTTCCCATCAACTATACTTGATTACCAGTTGATGCAAGTTGATTTACTATTTTTGGAAACTCATGCTTGAGATGTTAGACACGACTTTCTATTTTTAGAAATTCACTCCAGAATTGTTAGATATGAGATTTTAAACTTTTTGTTTTTATAAATCCGTCCTGAGCTATTAATTTTCAACACTTCCACTTAGTTATGGAGGAATTTATTTCTTCATCAAAGATATCTAACTTCTTGACTCATCTCTTCTCATCTCTACTCATTTTTTATCATCTATGTTCATCTCTACTTTATCTAATTTGGAACAATGATGTCACTATATAAAGAAGAAGAATCATCATAACGAAGATTCATCCATCACCCTATATCCACTTGGGGGGATTACCACTTGCCAACAAATGACAAGGATCTTACACAACCAAGTCTCATCTTTGCTTGGGAGGGATAATCCACTTGACAAGGATCTCACACAACCAAGTCTCATCTTTGCTTGGGGGGATAACCCACTTGACAAGGATCTCGCACAACCAAGTCTCATCTCTACTTGGGGGGGATCCACTTTTCAACACGTGACAACGATCTCACACAATCAAGTCTCATCTCTACTTGTGGGGGTCCACTTGTCAACACATGACAATAATATCACACAACCAAGGCTCATCATCCATGACAACCCTATCTAAGAAGGGTCACATTTTTCAATCCAATTTTCTCTTTAAAAACCAAGAACTTCACTTTCGGCAAAGGCTTGGTAATAATTTTGATGATATGGTCATCAGTCACTATATAATGGAGTCTTACTACTCCTCTCTATACCATATCCCGAATATAGTGATATTTGATCTCAATATGCTTGGACTTGACATGAAACACGAGATTTTCAGCAAGTCGAATCCCACTCTTATTGTCATAGTAAATTATTGTTGTATTGAGTACATGATCAAACATCTCTCCAAAGAGCTTCCTCATCCATATCGACTCATAGCTAGCCAGTGTGCATGAGATGGCTTAATCATATATTGGCTCAGAGTATTGATCGCAAAACATATGTCCAATCTGGTGTTCACTAAGAACATCAATGCTCCAATCAGTTTTCAATACTTAGAATAATTAGCCAAATTAGGACCTGCAACTTCACCACACAGCTTCTTAAAAGTCATCTTCGTTGGAGTATTCATCGACTCACATTATGTCATGTCAAATATTTCATGTATCTTGACAATATATTTTCCTTGAGAAATGGAAATCTCACCTGGTCTTTGCCATACTTCTAGGTTAAAAAAGTAGTGCATAAAATGAAGATCTTTCATTTCAAACTCAGAAGTTAACTCCCTCTTATACTGGAGGATAAGAGTTCTCCACCAAACTCTTGGGGCTTGCTTCAATCTATAGAGAGATTTATTCATGTTTTTCAAATCCTTTTGGTTGTTCCACAAATACCTTTTCCTTGAGGAATCCATGTAGAAAAGTAGTTTTCACATCCAATTGGTGAAGTGTCCATCCCTGGATACAAACAAGAGCCACAATAGATCATATGATAGTTTAAAGGGAAATAGGTGCAAAAATCTCAACATAGTCTATTACCATGTAGAAAAGTCGTTTTCACATCCAATTGGTGAAGTGTCCATCCATGGCTAGCAAGAGCCACAATAGATTGGATGATAGTTTAATGGGAAATAGGTGCAAAAATATCATCATAGTCTATTCCCTCTTTCTGAGAGAAACCTCTAGCCATAAATCTAGCTTTATATTTTTCAATACCGCCATTAGCACCATGTTTAATTTTGAACAACCCTTTAGAAGTCACAATAGACTTACCCATTCATCACTATGTATGATGAATTCATATTCTTCAGCCATTGCATCTTTTCATGCTCGATATTCTACTGCCTCTTCAAAAGTGCATGGTTCAACTTGAATGATGTTGTTCATAGTTGTAATGCATCTCTGGAATCGACATGGCTTCTTTCTTTCTCTAAAGGATATTATGGGGGAAGCATGTCCATGCGCATCTTATAAAGTGTTGCGAAGCCATAAATATCTCTTTCTATCACATGGAGAAGGATCCAAGGAGTCCATGGGATCCATTAGGCCCAGGCTCATGCCCATGATCTTATTGTGTATGCAAGGCATCATCTTGTTTTTCAACATTAGCAGGAGGAGGAGTGTCTCTTGCTTGTCCAAGAGCTGCACCGGAAGCTTCCAACTTGTTCCTCTATTCTTTTGGCACATGGAATGAGACAAGGAAGCCAAATATCCTCAAGTGCTCACTTTTTTCTAAGTTATAAGGTGTGTTAGTCTCTTTCTTGATTCCATATTCCTTGCAGATGTCTTGAGTTCTTGTCCATTTCATGTGCCACTTAAATCATGTGATGGTTCTACATCTTCCTCAATATTGATACAGAGGACTTGGTTCTCACATTCGTCAAATGTACCTATTGATCCCAAAACAAGAGCAAGAGCAATATTTAGGAAAGTAAATAAACATAATGAAAGTATACCTGATGATGAGGCCAATTTTTCTTTCTTTTCTAGAAGACAAGATAGAGTCCCATATGCCTATGACAACAAAAGCTACAACATCTTTTCTCCATTATTCAAACTAGAAGTTGGCTGCTACCTATGTCACAACTTTTTCCATTTTGCACGAGAGTGTAGAAGCAACTTGACATGGACTTCGCAGAACCTGGAAGGAATGACTTTCACTAGTGTTATAGACATATTTGGGCATTGCAACCCCAAACACATATGTCGATAAACAAAGGGCTCTTAAACCCCTAAAAGTGTTGTTTCATACCCTAAAGGATCAGGGTCAACTGATTACATCATTTCCTAGAAGTTCCACCTAAAAAAACTACTCAGAACTGGTCAAAACTGACCCATACAAATTGCTTCTTGGTCAAAGTGCCATGCATCTCACCTATTACACATGGGGGGTATGATGCATACTAAAAAGGCCTTCTGTAGGGTCCGATGAGGGAGAGTATAAAAATGGCAGAGGCAGTTGGCTAAGTGGAAACCCAAAGAATCTTCTAGAAACTGCTCATATGACACTTGCCTCTCTGAATTCACCCAGGGATGAGTAAGAGATCATGAAATCTCCAAGCGGAACCAAGAAATATCAGTGAAATGGCACTAATAAAAAATCTAGCAGCTGACTCACACCCCTACAAATATCTATATATGGATCCCTCATCCTAGAGATCCAGAGGCTGGAATTTTGTAATCTGTAAGGAAGTGTTGTTGGTTTCTCTTTGAGACATTGTATTGTTGGGTGATATAGCTTTTCATGAGGTGAAGAGGGCTTTCATATTGGGAGGATGATGCTGGATCAGACAGATGGGTTGTAATCCTCTCTTCTACTTCTATCAATAAAGTTATTTGAGTTTTCCTCCATATACTTGTGTATTTTTGAATCTTGTATTTGTGTATGCATTTGTATGGTTAATGTACTTCTGATTCTACATTGTTTATGGTATCATAGATCTCTATGCTTTTGATGGTTTCTTGTTGCTTTGCCTCTACAGGTGTTCTTTGAAGTGGGACAAGTGAGAAAGGAGTGGCAGGCTCTATCAAAGGAGAGAGGAAACAAGCAAGGAGCCAAGCGAAAGATTAAGGTTGGTGCTCTCTGCTTCTCTCTTATCTATCTCACATAAAGGAAAACACAAGTTACTTTGAATTGTTTGTTTCTAAGATAGCTACCCGTCTTAGTGGGACTAGCAGATCTAAATAGACACTAGTTTTCTCAGAAACAAAATAGCGACTCTGGTGGGGAGCAAATAGTTTGTTTGTTTGTTACTGTTGTTTGCTTTATAAACTATAGATAGAGCCTGAATTTAAGCCAGCTAGCCTTCGAACTACTTTTGTTATGCAACTACAAAGTAGATCAACAATGCTTCAATCAATCTCCGGGTTGGTTTATGAACTGAACATCTGACTTGCAAACATCCTAAGTGCCCTGGTGGTAGCTCAATAGCCTCATAAGATCATACCCCTATACTTTGTGTTTACTGTCCATCATAAGCTCGACCTAAATCACTGAACTTAGCTACAAATTGTGAGTGAAAACCAAGCCCAGTCTCATCCCTGGTCCATCACATTATCTCTCATTAGCAGTCTAGATGCATCGCACCTCTAATGTGCTGCAGGTGAGATACATCCCTATTTCCCGTAAGGACATGTGCGATGATTGAATGAGATTGTTTCCCTCTCTGGAATTTGGTTTTTCCTTCATTGTTTTCAACTTTATTTAGTAGTTTTACTGCCTATGATCAATATATCATTGTTGAAGCCTTCTTCCTTTACATTATTCAGCCTCCATTGATAAGGAATTGTGAATTTCTTTTTTATGTATTTTTCATCATTTACAGTCCTTCTTTGCAAAAAGTAGCTTAATCGAACTGTTGTCTTTTGATTCGAAAGTGTCATAACTGTCGTTTTGAGTCAAGAAAAAGAGTGTTGTAAAGTCTTCCTCTTTTAGATAGTCGATTGTACTTTCGCCATTGTATTTGATTTGAATTATCAATATTTGAAGTGTTGAAAACAATTTTCCATTCAAAATTGAAAGTGTCATCTTAGTCTTCCTTTCGTTTTGAAAGAAATTGTTAAAGTGTCGCTTTGAAAAAAAAGTAGTTCATACTTGTACTTACTTTTGCTTTTTGGCATTCACACATTAAGGAAGTAGAAAAACAAATACATGCATGTGCATTTTCATTTAGACTGCATGCGGAAAATGATTTTGGAAAAGTGCATTTAGTGTGTACTCTCTGCTCTCTGTTGAAAGAAACATACTCTTCTTTCCTTAGTAGCTAGGATTTTCATTACTAAAAGAAAACAAACGACTGTTTATCATTTTAGATTGCATATTTAGGAATTTTACATCTACATCACACGGTGAACCTTGAAAGGCAAACTTCTTAAGAAATATCACCTTTAAAATAAACCTCAATGAACATAAAGACACTTTGGAACCTAACGCACAACATCTAGAAGTCTAGGCTAGAGACGTATTCCGAAATCGTAAAACCTGGTAACTATCATTTCATCGAAGGTTGGGTGATTCCTCCTCTTTGACACGACAAGTGCCAGTACGAACTTGTGCTCCCCGTACCGTCGAGTATATATTGGGAGACCACAATAGACTGATATCCTTTATCCTTAGGAAGTCATCTCTGCCGCCCTATCGATCATGATGCACTGAACACATCATTCGGGAAGATTGACTGCCGTACGTAAAGTCCTTGGTAATTTCTCTTTAATTTACCACCAAGGTGTATATTTTAGTTTTGCGATTGGTTTGGTAATCCCTCTGTCTAGACTTCCAGAGTAGTCACTTTCATTCCTTTTTGACCCCCTAAAAGAAACGGTCCATCTGATCACTTGTCACTTTAGGCTCCTTAAAAATTGAAGGCGACTAGAGTCACCTTTATCTTTCTCTCGACTCTTAAAAATTGAAAAAGCAAGTTGTGTCAAAGCGTCATAAAATTTATTTAATTTAGAATAACATCCTTGTTCCTTCATTGATCTTAGGTTGAGGTAATGGAGTCCACCAATCAAGGATTTCCCCTTCGGGAAATCCTAGTCCTTTCTCCTCTTGGGGAGATATTGGTGCTCCTTATATGGCTACATTGTCCCTTCCAGGACTCACAATTGGCCTACCGGTATGGCTATTCTCGACCTCTGTCATTCAAAACACCATAATTCCTCAATAATCGAATCAGCAACCAGATGATACTAGAGTTGTTGCCTCACCTTCTACTTCATTTGTTTCTCCCTCTCCTTCTTCCTCTTCGCTTGGTGAAACTAGTGATACTAAAAACCAAGTAATTGAGAAGAAGAAGAAAGGGAAGGAGAAGAAGAAGAAGAAGCCAATCGTGTAAGGGGACAACCATGCATCGTCCGAAGAAAATACACACACTGCACCTTCCAAACCCAAATCTCTGTGCGTAATTTTCAAAGGAGACCACTATCATCGAGATTGTCCTTGCATCCCACTGATCTTGAGAGACTGGTCTCCCCGATTGCATAATCCGGTGTCATCAACCTCTATCGATCATGTTGAGAGTACATCATCAACTAGTGAAAATGAATTCAATGGACAAAAAGGAAGATATAGATTTCCTTGTAGGTTGTGTGAAGGTGATCATGCCCTCCACTGTTGTCCTTTTTTGGATGAAGCTAAAAGAGTCTTGGATAACCGTCCTGCTTCACTGCAGCAACTTCCGCCTGGATACAAGAAACTCTTGCTGAGTCCATTGCTAGTTGAGAATTTGACTGACATACCTCTGTTGTCAGTCGAAACGCCTATCATTGAAGATAAACCCTCTGAGTCCACACCTGACCAAAGTCAACAGGTCATGATAGCAGTTGACCCAATCTTGTCTTCAGAAGGTCTACCATTAGATGGTATAGTCTCCAAAGAGAATAAGAATGACACCATTCAAATTATTTTTGTTAACACTGAGTCTGATGAACATGGGGGAAATCTACCTATTCCTTTACCACAGGAAGGAAGTTCCCCATTTCAAGAGATTCATCCGACCATTTATTAGGTCCCTCCTCCAAGCAATCTAGTCATTTCCTTTGATTGGAATCTGCTAGCAGGACCTTGCCTTCCATCTAATGTACCATTTTAAATCATAGTACAAGTTTACAGAATGATCATGGCTGGCACTATCATAGATGAAGGGGCTTCCATGAGTATCCTTTCCTCAACTTCTTGGAAAGCACTTGGTTCGCCATTGCTTCTGCCTGAGAATTGAAATTTGTCAGGCTTCAATAAAGGAACCAGTTGACCGTTAGGGATCCTTCCAAATTTTCCTATAATTTTGAGAAGGAAAACCATTAATTTGAACGTGATGGTAGTCCAAGGGCCATTAGATTACAATCTACTCCTTGGGCGTGACTACATTTACAGCATGGGAGCTATTGTTTCCTCACTCATTTGGGTGATGTGTTTCCTATATGAAGGCAAAATGGTAGAGCTTGTTGACCGACTTTCATTCCCCAGTTCAAACACGGCTATGAGTCAAACACCATCTTTAAATGGTCTCTTTGCACAAGGAATGTCTCTTCAACCTCCAGTTCATCCACCTAGAGTAATTCGGTGAATGTAACAAAACCGAGGGGGCGTGCACCTTGGTCTGCTTCGGAAGGTTAACCCAGATGAAAAGATAGATTTCCTCATAGGATATATGACCAGTCTGACACACCCGTCCATGTAGGATATGGGATCAGTCTGGAAAAGGATCTCCTTGTCATAGTTATATGATTGGTCTGAAATGCCATTTCCGTATAGGATATGGGATCAGTCTGAAACAGGATCTCCTCAAAGGTTATGTGATTGGAAGTACCGACCCATACTATTCACCTTTGTCTATTTAGATGGACAAATCCAAGGAACTGTTTTGTCTGCTCTATAGATGAAACAATATTGCTTGAATGCAAGGGATTCCATATGGTAACCTGGAAACTCTACTTTTCTTTATATTTGGGGTCATGCAAACGTTTTTTATGCAAGTGAAAAGTGACCAGCATAACTCTAACCTCGTAGTATTTTAGTCTAAATTTTAGTTCAAACTTCTTAGGTTAGGTGATTGGTCTGATCCACCATTAACCTTTGTCGGTGGCCCCAGAAAAGTAAAGAAAATGTTTTGTAGGAAACTATCCTACCTAACCTTAGTAGTTCATTAACTCTTAGTATCGTAGTTGGTCATTTCTAGCCTGCATACAAAAGGCACCTGAGCAAAGTTTCACATGGAGCAAGCTCATTAAAAAATGAACCTACTAATAAGAGACATCTTTAAAGACGACTGGAATGAGCAATGTTTTCGCAAAGTTCAAGCTCGTTAAAAAATAAACCTAGCACTGAGCATAGTTTCTAAAGATTCAAGCTCATTAAAAAATGAATCCACCCTCGGTAAATAACCCTTGTGATTGCATTGCTATCAACCTTTTAAGCCTTGGTCATGTTCTTACCGTCACCTCTACTCTTTTAGCTAATCATACGCCTCCACTTGATTGTTTACGCTTTTGAGGAACAACTATGACGAGTGATTCTGTTAGCCACCCTCTTTACACTATCATGCTTGAGAAGTTCCAAACTTACCTGGAACCATTTTCTACCTGAAAACATCACTCGTTCCTAAAAAACGAGTCTCTTTTAAGCTCTTTTTAGACTTGTAAAATATGAAAAGATTTTCGAGCTACTGGCCTTTCTAGCTCGTGAAAGTAAAGGGAAGCGCCATCCCTCCTCTACATTTTAATATTTTTGGACATGAGGGATCATTCCACAAAAAGATCGAGCGATTTCCTTTTTCGGCTCCTTAAAGCTATGGAAAAGTCATCCCTTTCGTATTATTTTATACCTTTTCAGACTTAAGGGATTTACCACGAAAAAGGACTATTGGAGTTTCCTTTTTGCCCCTTTTCAAACTCTCTAAACATGAAAAGGACCAAGTTATCTTTTTCGTTAAACTCATTAAAACAATAGCGACGAACGTTTCCACCCAGACAAGAGTGAGTTTCATTGTCACTAGGCTCGCTAAAACATAGCTACAGGTTTTCCCGAAGGGAAAATTATAGAACAAGCATATGTTATCCTCCTCAAGCTTCACAAAAAAAAAGAGGTACTGGTCAGAAATGACTGGGGAAAAAGGGAAGAAAACTTGAAGAACTTCATTGGTAGCAGGTCGCTCTTGAACATGACACTTTCACTCCATCACCATTGATTGAGTCAGGTTGGGTTATTCTGTTCACCACTCATATCCCCATTGGTCCTCCGTACCATCCATTTTGGGGTTAAAGCTACCAATCCATTTCATTGTCATCGATATGTTCAAGAGAAGTTGCTCAGAGAATTCACCAACCCAGCTAACGCCTTATCCACTACAATACCTTCACTCTCCAGTTTTCATGACCGCCATTCTTGAACCTTGTAGCATTAGATCATTTTCACCTCCACAAAATCATTTGCTTCATTTCGTGTCATAGAAGTGGGATTCATTAAGGCCCTCTTACGACGGGTCACTTCTTGTCGACATCAACTCATTATCCAAGAAGTTGACTTAAGAACAAACCTTTCAGTACTTTGAAGCTTGAATGCCTCAATGGCAAGTTTCTCACTTCCGGCGACAGGTTTACATCAATGGCCTTCGACTGAAATATTTTACGTGGTGTTTGACATTGACTCATATATTCACACCACATGAATTGTACTGCAGTACCTTGAGGGTCATTATCATTATCGGTGATTCCTCTTGCACCTGTTAACAGCTTACATAATTGGCTGGTAATCAGGTGATGTCTGTCCATGTTCAACTTCATAACATCTTTTCACATGGATTGACTTGTACACCGGGCAAAGATTGAACGAGTT
The DNA here is from genome assembly GCA_000404065.3 of Pinus taeda. Lineage (NCBI taxonomy): Eukaryota > Viridiplantae > Streptophyta > Pinopsida > Pinales > Pinaceae > Pinus > Pinus taeda. The sequence continues at coordinate 202,090 of APFE031190064.1, read as the reverse complement.
TGAAGACCCCATATCTGGTTTCATCCATCCGAGTTGTGCTATATTCATGAAAATAAAGACATCAAATGTACTCCATAGTTGCAGAGATGATCATCCAAGCTAAGGGATGATGGCTCTACAAGAATCATCAATCTGCAACAGCAGACGATTGTCTGTCCTATGTACATGAAAATGAATTTATAAAGCAAAGCATGGGAAAGCCCACCTCAGCTAGATCATGAATATAATATGAAGATAATGCATTGTATTGTATCTTATTACAGGTCACCTTCCAATTCGAAAAACCTCGAATCCTCATGATAAAGCATTTCACCTGACATCAAAAGATTTATGACCTCATGCTTTGGGGGCAACTGTTATAGACATATTTGGGCACTGCAACCCCAAACACATATGTCGATAAACCAAGGGCTCTTAAACCCCTAAAAGTGTTGTTTCATATGATCAAGGTCAACTGAGTACATCATTTCCCAGAAGTTCCACCTGAAAAACCATTCAGAACTAGTCAAAATTGACCCATACAGACTGCTTCTTGGTCAAAGTGTGATGCATCTTACCTATTACACATGGGGGCTGTGATGCATACTGAAAAGGCCTTCTGTAGGGTGTGATGGGTGAGAGTAGACAAATGGTAGAGGCAGTTGGCTAAGTGGAAACCCAAAGAATCTTCTAGAAACTGCTCATATGACACTTGCCTCTCTCAATTCGCCCTGGGATGAATAAGAGATCATGAAATCTCCAAGTGGAACCAAGAACTATCAGTGAAATGACACTAATCAAAAACCCAAATGCTAACTCACCCCCCTGCAAATATCTATATATGGATCCCTCATCCTAGAGATCCAGAGGCTGGAATTTTGTAATATGTAAGGAAGTGTTGTTGGTTTCTCTTTGAGACATTGTATTGTTGGGTGATCTAGCTTTTCATGAGGTGAAGAGGGCTTTCATGCTGGGAGGATGATACTAGATCAAACAGCTACATTGTAATCCTCTCTGCTACTTCTATCAATAAAGTTATTTGAGTTTTGTTCCATATACTTGTGTATTTCTGAATCTTGTATTTGTGTATGCATTTGTGTGGTTAATGTACTTCTGATTCTAAATTGTTTATGGTATCATAGATCTCTATGCTTTGATGGTTTCTTGTTGCTTTTCCTCTACAGGTGTTCTTTGAAGCAGGACAAGTGAGAAAGGAGCGGCAGGCTCTATCAAAGGAGAGAGGAAACAAGCAAGGAGCCAAGCGAAAGATTAAGGTTGGTGCTCTCTGCTTATCTCTTATCTATCTCCCATAAATGAAAACACAAGTTACTTTGAATTATTTGTTTCTAATATAGCTACCCGTCTTAGTGGGACTAGTAGATCTGAATAGACATTATTTTCTCAGAAACAACTAGGCTGGAACAAAAGACCAATAGGGTCTGGCAGAGAGAACAGGTTACATAATGAATTCTCACACAATGGGAAGATTATAAGTATGAGACAGGAGGAGCTACATCACAAGATAAAATGATGCAATGGGAAGGCACATTGTCAGGAGGATTGTGTGTAATGAGAGAATTGATGCAGTAGGAAAGCACATTGTTAGGGGTACCCTGTAGAAATTATGCATCAAGTAAGCATATTGTCAGGGGGAGCTATATCGTGGATGAGTATGTCACCCTTTTCCATTTATGTCAAAGGTGGAGAAAATATAAAAAATAAATGAAGAGAAGAAGCATGAAGTCAAGGGAATATTATGCAGCACGCTAGGAGATAATCGGTGTGTTGACGTCAATGAAAACGGGGAGATTGTTGAGTATGTTGTTATTAATTTCAAAGTGGGTGCAAGTGCAGAATATAGAGTGAGTCCAAATATCATTGTTGATGTCAAGGTTAGTTGAAGGTCATTGATGTGATGATGTCCACAGGATGATGTATGTTGATGATCCAATGGTTAAACCCTAGCACTAGGGTTTTGATTACCTGGATAATGGACACACCCCCACACTTAGTGAGGATTCTTTTATGAATATCATTGATTTTTTCTTTGAGACCCATACCATTATATTGTCCCCATCCTTGTGATTTTGTTTATGTGTGGATATCCTCTTGGGTCCTCATGGTTTGTGATATATTCCCCATTAAATTTAGTGACCCCAACCAAGGGTCCTATTGTAGCTGCTACAACCCCCCTCCAAAACTTTTCTTGCGATTCGAATTTAGAGCCTACCTTTGTTAATAAGAGCTTACCTTTCACAATCATCAAGTTTTCCTCATGATTTTTTAAATTTGTAATCATTTGATTTATGTCTTAACATATTCTTGTCGTCAGTAGTGTGCACACAAATTTTTATGACAAGTTACTTCCCTCCAAACACAAGATAACTTCTAGCCTGATCTTGCACTAACTATTAGTCTTCCCTTTAGGAGTTGCGTAATCCTCTGCCACTAGAAATTGTGCAAGCCTTGAGGATCAAACTACACAACATAGAGAGGCATGAAGTCACTAAGCCTGCAAACTACATAATCTCCCACTGAGAGTTAGAACTACACAATCCACTGAGATCTAGCCTACAAAATCCCTTCTCACTAGGAATTGCATAATCCTTTTTGCCAGTGGACTATGCAGTACCCAAAATAAGTAATTATGCATCCTTATAAAATAGGAAATGCATAATCACCTATGTACAAGTGGCATAAAGTTTATATTTTCGATCTAAGGACAAGTGTCACTTTCTCCTTGATTTTAGGCATGCGCATCATAAACCCTAACCTAACCCCCATAGGGGCTAGATCTATATAATAGATGCTTGTATAGATCATTTTCACACCCAACATTGGAACTCTAGCCTTCCCCATAAAATCAAGGAGCTTTGGGTTCCGTTTGCAATGCTTTTCCATGTAAGTTTCTCATGTGTTGCTTGTTTATGATTTTCCAACCGCTTTTGTCCCTATGAATGTTATTTTTCCCATTTATTTTCATGGTAGCTAGCTTTTCTATCATTATTATCTTGTACAAGTGTTTTTTTAGTCCATCGTTTATTTTTTATAAGTGTTGCATCTCCTTCTCGCTTTTTGCCTACTAGGAGTTGTTGTTGTTGGGTCTTTTTGTGAATGCATGTTTTTCTTTTGCAAGATCTTTTCTAGCCCATGTTGTCTATAGATATAACACATCCTAAGGTTGATCAACACTTAACCCTCCCTCAGCTTCAAATCTGGAAGTTTGTCTCTCTCCCTGTAAAAATTGTGCAATACTTTAGCAGTTGGTGCCTTCCTTACTATGCATTTCACAACCTCAAGCTTCAAGTTCACATCTTTACTGTTGATTCTATGCATTGTGCAATCACTGGTTCGCCTAGCTACATATTGCGCAGATCCAACATGACGTGCCCAACCTTGGCCCTTGATATTGCACACTACGTAGTTCCTTCTCTCTTCTACCTAGCTAAGGTTGTGCATTGTGTTGACACCTAATCCTTGTGATTGGGTGATTTTATGTAAATAAATAAATTAGAAATATGAACAATCATCGGGAGATGAACTGAACAGTCTCTCCCTCATGTATATAACAAACACCTACCTGATGGAATAAGATAGTTAAATCATTTTTGGCTTATGGAGTTGCTGCCTGGCCTGACATGGTATCAGAGCCAACTCCCATAATAGTTGTAACTCCCACTGCCTAGTGCTCTCTATCCACTGCCAACTACTCTCTGTCCCCTCACAGTTCTTTGTTGTACGCTATACGCTGTTGCCAAAATCCTTTTGAACCATATGCTACCTAAACGTTGGTAGCCTGCGCCTAACATTCACCTGAACGATGCATGATGAATCACTGCTCTGAGTACTCTATACTGAAACATTCCTCTGCCATATTCTCTATTGAAGCATTCCCATCCATGTCCTCTGTAGTGTCTGGCGTAGCATTTGGACAGACCCTGTATTGAATGCATTGTTACGATGCTCTCTGGTGTTGGCGTGGAGTATACACACATTTGTCTTCTGGTTTTTTGCCTTTCATTCCCAGGCTTTTGCATCTCATTTCCACTACGTAGGTTTTTATTGTTCCAGCTTCCTGCAGCCTACCAGCATACACCAATCATGTTTAATGTGGTTGTAAACTTGTAGCTCACCCAAGAGTATATGCCCATGTGCATTACTTTCTCAATGGATAATATTCTCTGAGAGAACTTATTGTTATGATCATGCGTTAACCATCTAAATCGCTCCTGCGAAGTACACCCCGACCTGATCCTCATTTGCGTCAACAACAGGATTCGAACCTACGCAGGTGTAGCCAACCTGATTTGTAACTCGTGGCTCGGTCGACTTAGACTTGGTTCGGCGCTTTGTAATAGTTGCTTGGATCACATATATAATGTTATAAAAGAGATGAACATATGAATATGGCATGAAACGTGAGAACCACTGGGATTTTTTTGTAGAATTGTGTAAAGACCCGCTATGATAATAATAACAGAAAGGTCCAATTTGTGACCATACTCTTTACCTAACTTACTTTCTCTTTTTGGGGTGTGAAATTTCAGGTGATAACACTTACAATTTCATGGCAGTGATTTCGTATTTCTTGGGCTCGTTTGCACCTCCTAGGGCATTTATTTGGCTGGAGTATGTGTTGTTAGGAATCATTTGCGTAAAGATTACAATCATGCTTTACATTAAGCCTTCATCTTACTGGTAGTTTCATCTCAATGACAGATGCGTTGATACATTTTGAATGATTGAGTTGTGACAATTGCAAATTGGCATCGTTGGTTTTATATGAAAGAGAACAATATTATGAATGGAATTGAGAGTGCAAATATGACTGTTCTACGTTCTTTGGCCTTTTTTTTAGTGGAAACAGTGCTTTATGCCGTTGAGGATATTTTTTTTGGACTTAATGCTGTGCAGATGAATATGAATTAACATTTGAGTTTGTTGTCCAGTCACATCAAAAGTATATTTTTTTTTTCCATTAAGAGTAAAAGTTTTGCAGCAGAAGTTTTTTTTTGCTATACTATGCATTCAATCATATCCATGGTGGGAATAGTTCTCACTGGCAAGGAGAGCTATCCTGAATGGTCTCGGATGATAAATCACACCCTCATTTTCAATGAGTTGTGGAAAGGAGTGTGTGTTGGAGACAGAGACAATGAACTAGTATGACCTACCTCAAACAAACAGCTCGTCATTTGGGAAAACAAGAACATCAAAGCTTATGCGTTAATGGTAGCATCTGTAAATGAAGAGGTGAGTCGCCATATTTCGTCATATTCAACTACCTTTGAAGCCTTACAAAAGCTAAAAGAACTCTATGACTCACATTCTACACTTGAAGTTGTTCAACTCATGATTAAACTCTTCACTCTTGAACTGCAAAATAATGATCCTCTTGCTCTTGCATCTGAAGTAAAGTCTATAATGCATGATATCAAATCCACTAAGGTTTAATTGGATATTCCTCTTATCACTTTTCTCAAGGCAATTTATCCTACTTACTCCAATTATCTTGAGTCATTGCAAGCAAATTGAAATCTCAAAGATATAACCTTTGACTCTCTTGTGAAAATGTTTTGCTGAAAGAGAGAACGCTTTTGGAAAGAAGACAACCCCTAAATCTTCTGAAGAGACTGTGTGCCTTGCTCATAAAGAAAAGCATCCTGCTCAATATTCTACAAGAGGAAAAGGTGGACGAAGAGGAAGAGGAAGATATTTCAGAGGCAGGGGGGGCAGACATGCTCAAGGAGAAAACTTAAGGTAGATTTGCACTGTATTCACTGCAAAAGAAATGGATCACATGATGCCTCTACATGCAAGCTACCATGGGACAAAATTGAGCAGAAAAGAAACCAACAGAAAGGTAAAAATGATGATACAGACAAAGGTAAAGCACTTGAATCTGCTCACTATATTGTGGCACAATGTAACATTGGAGTAAATGAAGATTTGTTTAATGCTTCACTTGCTTCTTGGAAAAATAATTGGTTGCTTGATTCAGGAGCAACCTGTCACATGACTCATAGAAAATATTTTTTTGAAGATTTCACTGACAATGTTGATGGAGTAGTATACTTTGCAGATCAGTCAAAAATCAATCAGGGCTTGGAACAATCAGGCTTAAACTGCCTGGTCTCTCAAACTTTCTTCTGGATCATGTTCTATATCTCCCACAGCTCAAGAGAAACTTGTTGTCCTTGGTCCACATCCGCCAGCAAGGTCACTCCATTCATATGTTTGATGGCAAGCTTGAGGTAAGAAAAGCATCTGACCACTCACTTGTCATGAGGGGAATAGAAGAAGAAAGGCTTATCAAGCTGCAAGGAAGGCACAACATTTATCATACAATTCTCATCATGAAGAAGGTACACTTCCATCAAGTTTATTATGGCATGCTAGATTTGGACGTTTGAACTATGACAGTCTCTGCTTGTTGAAGAAAAATGATGTTGCCGGTTTGCCTACAATTCCTAGGAAACTTAAGCAATGTGATGCCTGCATTCTAGGAAAGCATAGCAAACAATCTTTTCATGATTCACATTCAAGAGCACATAGAAAACCTAAACTCATTCATTTAGATTTATTTGGTCCAATGCCTGTTCCTTCTGCAAATGGAAATAAATATATCATGACTTTTATTGATGACTACACCAGAATGTGTTGGGTTTATTTATTGAAGAACAAATCTGATGCTTTTCAAACATTCAAGAATTTTCATAAATGGATTGAAAATGATGCACAATCCCATATTGGGTCTATTTTCACTGATAATGGAAAAGAATACACATCAAATGAATTTGAAAACTATCTTCGCCAACATGGGATCAAACATCAAACAACTATGCCTTATAATCCCCAACAGAATGGTGTAGCTGAAAGAATGAATAGGACAATCTTAAATATGGTACGATCCATGCTCTTTTTCAAGAATGTAAAGATAATGTTTTGGGCTGATGCTATTCTATGTGCTGCATATATAAAGAATAGATGTCCATTTATTGCTATTAGAAACAAGACTCCTTATGAAATATGGTATGGACATGTTCCTTCGGTAAAGCATCTCAGGTTCTTTGGTTCCACCTGTTATGCCTTGATACCAAAGGTACATAGAAACAAACTTGGTTCTAGAAGTCGTAAGTGTATCTTTCTAGGATATTCAAACACCTCCAACACATACCGCCTCTATGATGAAGTAAATAAGAAGTTTGTTGTATCTAGAGATGTAATTTTTCTTGAATCATCCAAAACTGACAATGTTGTTGAGCAGCAACTTGATCGCTTGGATAGATTCGAAAAAGCAAAATCATTTCAAGAATTTGATAATTAGATTCCACATCTTGAAGGGGGGATTCCTATACTAGATCAACATGTGGAATCTTCTTCTGAAGAACACTCTCCCCCGTATGAAACTCCAACAACGGATGATGCTTTAAGTGATGTAATTGATAGAATTGGGAGACTCAATCTTGATTCAGTCCCAACTCAATCAATAGAGAAGCCTGGACCATCTGAGAAAGGTCCCCCAAAGTGGCTGACAAAGACACTTGAAAGTGTTCATCCTGATGAAGTTGGAAAGGCAGGAACCAGAAATTCAAACTGGAAAAATGGAGGTGATGTAGATGACTCTAATTCACCTATTGATATGGATGTTTCTTATGGTTGTGAATTTAACTTGTCTACAGATTTTGAACCAACTTCCTTTAAAGAAGCTACTTCTCATGATGAATTGAAAGAAGCGATGCAAAAGGAGTATGATGCCTCATAAAGAATGGCACTTGGAAGCTGGTTGATCCTCCATTAGGAACCAAACCAATTGGCTGCGAGTGGGTCTACAACAACAAGTATAAAGCTAATGGCTCACTTAACAAGCACAAAGCTAGGCTTGTGGCAAAAGGTTTTGCACAGAAGGAAGGGGTCGATTATGAGGAGACTTCTTCCCCCACAGCAAAATGGCCTACCATCCGGACACTCTTTGCATTAGCAGCTCAGAATGGTTGGAAAGTCCACCAAATGGATGTAAAAACTGCTTTCTTAAATGGAGATTTAAAAGAGAATGTTTTTATGTCCCAGCCTGAAGGATTTTCTATGAAAGGACATGAACATAAAGTATGCAAACTTGTAAAGTCCTTTTATGGCATCAAACACGCACCGCGAGCCTAATATGAAAAACTAACTGAGCATCTTCTGAAACTCAATTTCAAACATTTTTATCTTGATGATGCAACTTTATTTGTCAAGAAAGTTGGAAAAAAAGTTGTATATCTTGTGGTATACGTAGATGTTCTTTTGATGACAGGGAACAATGAAAGCTAAATTGCATCCATAAAGAAGGAATTGGGGAAAAGTTTTGAAATGACTGATTTGGGCTATGTTCAGGACTATCTTGGCATTGGAGTAACCCAACATCCAAAGTCCTTATTTCTTTCTCAAAATAAAAACATTGGAGATTTGTTGAATAGGTTTGGCATGACAAAGTGCAATCCTCTTACTACTCCAATGGAACAAAACTTAAAGCTCACATCTATTGAAGGAAAAGAATTTGAGGATGCAACAAAGTATAGACAATTTGTAGGAAGTCTCAACTACCTAACTACTACCAGACCAGACATTTCATTTGCTGTTGGAATCCTCTCCAGGTTTATACAAAAGCCTTGTGAGGGACATTGGTTTGCTGCAAAAAGAGTTCTAAGGTACTTGAAGGGAACTCAAGACTTTGGAATCAAATATACACAGGTGGGCGACTTCAGCTTGATTAGATACTCCGATTCAAACTTCGATGGAGATAAAGGAACGGGGGTATCAAATTCAGGATATGCTATGAGTCTTGGATCAGGAGCTATCTCCTGGAGATCACACAAACAATCAGTTCCAACAGATTCCACAACAAAAGCAGAATACGTGGCAGCAGCTGAAGCAACAAAAGAAATTGTGTGGCTCGGGAAAATTCTTGAACATTTGCAGGTAAAACAAGTACAATCAACTCCACTCATGATTAACAATACCTTTGCAATAAAGTTGGCCAAGAACCCAAAATTCCTTGATCGAACGAAGCACATAAATACTGAATATCATCTAATTCGACATCATGTTGAGGCCAAAACAATCCATCTCCGTCATTGTTCCACAAATGAGCAAATTGCAGACATCTTCACCAAAGCACTTGGAATAGAAAATCTTGAACGATTCAGAATGATGCTTGGACTCACCAACATCCCTTCAGATTAAGGGGGGGAATGTTGACACCTTATCCTTGTGATTGGGTGAATTTATGTAAATAAATAAATTAGAAATATGAACAGTCATCTGGAGATGAACTAAACAGTCTCTCCCTCATGTATATAACAAACACCTACCTGATGGAATAAAACAGTCGAATCATTTTTTCCTTATGGAGTTACTGCCTGGCCTGACACATTGTGTAGTCTCAAGCCTCAAGCTTCATCCATGTCTGTTGAGACTTTGCAATACACAATTATAGAACCTACTTTTCCTCCCAAAGACCAACAACTGTGCAATCCCTTTCCTTAATCAATGTTTTCCTACTTTGATTTTGATTGATGAATTGATTTTCTTGAGCTAACTTGTTTCTGCATGAGTGCATCTCTTGTTACAAGTATTGCAATTTTTTATCTCATCCCTCTCTTTCATTAGCATACACCATCATGCTTCCTAAGAGATAAGCTTCAAAAGAAACAATAGAAAGAAGTACTGATAAAGAGGTTGAAATTCCTTTTGTTTCCATCCCTATTCTATCTTACACTCGGTTATTCATTGAGAAGGACTCTGATATCACATGGAATATGGTCAAAGATGCATTCACAACTATAGAATTCAAGGCATATTTGGAGGATAAATGTCTATACATTTATATCCAACGATCAAGTTTTCACAAGTTTGCTTGCAATTTCCTAGTTCTACCTTGTGCAAATGTCATCAAATGGATTTGGCAACACTTGGATATTAATAGCATGACGCTCAGCAGTTTTAGTGGGAAATAACTTGCTTCCTATTTAGCTCATCATATTAACTTGTTTTAAAACTTTCCTAAGCCTGAGGAACATATGGATTCACACTTCTATGAAATCACTAGCTATTTAAATACCAAAAACATTATCAAGACATGTGCAAAAGAGCCAACTAAGTTTTGTCATACACCTAGTAATACTTACAAGACTAGATCTCTCAGAAAGGTGTATCATTACCTGATAGTGTCATGTTGCCAAATATATGGAAAGAAGAATACTAAATCCTTCCCTGAAGGATCAGTTTAATTGTTGCTTTAGATTGCCTAAGAGGGGAGGTATTTAACTAGTTTGATATTTTGGCTCAGTAGATTAAGATTAATGTAAACAAGGAAAATAATCCACCTAAGCACAAGCAAGCTAAATTCTACATGTTTGGATACTTCTTGGATGTTATATGTGCTCAAAATTATTTTTCCTAACATGGATTGGAAATGGAAACCCAAGGAACATCATATTCACATCCATTGCAAATGGATTTCAAAGTGTAGTTACAAAGGACTCATTGAGAAGCTAGTTGATCACTTCTTCAAAGTCTTGTACCAAATGATCTTTGAAGAAGAACCTTGTTGCATGTCATGTGAGGCGATAAACTTAGTATCATAAATTGTTGATTGGTTTTCCTCACCAAATGGCACCTACCTCAGGGTGTATGGCTACCAAAAACCATCTCATTTATTACCAAGGTATGCTACAAATAAATTCGTCATGCAAGAGGTCGCATATCATCTTTCCACGGGCTTACCAGTGGTACTACAGAGGAAGAAGAAGGCACCATGGCCTACTTTTCCTTTGTAGGTGGGATACTACAAAATCAAGAACTTGAAGGATACAAAAGTTAAAGACAAAGAATTGGATAACTTCAGGTTTGGCATGATAGATTATCATCAGCACAGTCGCAGAGGTATTTGCAAGAAACATTATGCCAAGATGACCTGATCATGGATAATTCTACTCTAAATTTCAATGAGCTTCAGAGGAGAATTGTGCAAGAAAAGAAGAAACATTTTCCCAATGACCTCACACATCATGCCTTCATTATTACAAAAAATGTGATTGTCATGGATACAAGAAGGAATCCTCAAACCATTATCGTAGCTAACTTAGCTTTTGTAGGAGATTCAAAGGCAAATACAGATTATGTAATGGCAGAAAATAAACAAATGGAAAATTATTTGGAACCTGCGAGACAACAAATAGAACAACTCCAAGAAGAAACTTATAAATTGTCTTTCACACATGTTTACTTGAAGGAGCTTCAGGTGGCTATATATGGTGAACTTCAATCATTGGGAGACACTATGATGAATATTTATGAGGAGTTGGTCATTGTTCATAAAGAAATTGTCCCATTGCATGATATGTAAAAGAAATCACTAGAGAATGCAAAATATTTGAAAGTTGTTCATGTAGCCATAACCAAAATTCATGAATGGCGAATGAAGTACAAAGGTGCACCACCAGACATGAAGTTGAGTTGGAGAAATTTGAAGTCATAATTCTTATGCGAATTAATAAATAACTCAACACTTTCATAGCCAAAATCTTATCTTATTATGCACGGTTGTTCAATGGTGTGGACTCCCTGGTGAAATCTCGTAAGATCCCTTCAATTAGGTCATTTACAGAGGCAAAGGGCAGAAACATGGTCAAGAAGGAAGTTTCAACATACTTGGATCATTTGAAGTGGATTTCTACCAAAGAAGCCTTGGATATTAGTGCACACACCATGCATAAATATATTGGTGGCCCTGCTAAGATCAATACTATGTTGTTTTTATTAACGAAAGAGACACATGCGGGTTCCAAAACTGCCTAACCAAATGCAATGGAAGCTAGATTTCGTTATCATCCTAATCTTATTGCAAAGTTTGAGGAGACCATCACACAGTGCAAACTTGGCATCACTATGTAACTAAAGACTTACAAATTGAAGTTGACGAGCTAGAGTTTACTCAAAATCAAGCTTAATGTGTCTAGCTTGTCTTATTAGGCTCTACCCATTTTTGTTCTATATGGGTTTTTGTATTATTGTATTTGAAATAAAATATGTACGTGGAAGTCTAAGTGTCAATTTTTGAATATGAAAATTCATTGGTTAGGAAAAGAGAAAAGAAGTCAAAGAATCATGAGGGAATCTGAAAGGTCATAATGGGAGACGAAGTCATATCATTTGTTATAAATAAAACCTCATAAATCAAGCAAAGGGCTTGGAACCAAAGGTTTGGAAGCTTTGATTTGGAGCCTTGGCTTCTATAGTTTAGCATAGGAGGAACAACATTCTTTGGAGAAGCAAGTGTTGGCTTCATGTTCCAGTATTAGGGCTCATGTCTTGTCAATGTAATTGTATGCTTGGAACTTTCACTCTATAATAAAATCTCATAGCTAGCACGCCTTCATGCAGTAGTTTTGGATGTAGTAATACTATTCTTTATATATTTGCGATGTATGTTGTTTCACTTACAATAATGCTAATGAACTAATTAATTTACTTTAGTATGTGTCTAGTTGGATGTGTGTTGTTTATGTTATTGTGATCATTATTATATTTTGAACTATTTTGTAGGTTAACTAACGATTATTTTGTATTCCTTGTGTGTCTCTTCTAAGTTATTATTATTAATTTATTATAAGGGGATCACTTATTTCCCTTCAATGTGATGGAACCTTTCATGCATTATATTTGATACTTTGCAAAGTTCATATTCTATCACCAAAGTCATGTATATATCATTCTATGTTTTTATCATAACCAAGGCACATCTTTGAAACCACCACTTTGGAAACCGATCATTTTTCGGTTGGGGCTCCTACTCCAAACAGTGTGGGGTCTAATTAGGACTTCACATTGGGGAGACCCCATTCCCAATTGTTGACTTCCAACACCATCAATGGATTTTGGCTCTAGGAGGGTCGTACAACAAGCTGAGCCCGTGAAGTCTGTTTGAACCTTTTCTTATCTTAAATGGGTTCTTCCCAAATCTTAACCCCAACATGATTTTCTAGAGTCACAAATCTAAAAGTACCTTTGGGGATAATTTATGACTTGTCAAATATGAAATTTTCTGGCAAGGGTGGAACAACCATTCTTGATCACACCCTCTACTTTATTGAATTTTGCACTTCCTATGAAATTAATTGTGAGAATATTGCTTGTAGGTAGTTCATTCTCACATTTGAAGTGTGTGTTAAACAATCATGTTATGCATTTTCGACTACCTCTATTCATTCCTTCCAACATATTTTCAAGGAGCTCCATTAAGCCTTTCACATGTATGATTATGGAAGTGTTTATAAGAAAATTATTCATCTAAAAAAAACACAAACAAAAACAAAAAACAAAAACAAAACAAAAAAACAAAAAACAAAAAACAAAGACAAAGACAAAAACAAAAACAAAAACCAAAAACCAAAAAAAAAAAAAAAAAACAAAAACAAACAAACAAACAAACAAACAAAAAAACTGATGAATCTATTGAATAGTTTCATAATCGTTTCATTCACTTATATTATGAGTTGTATGAGGATGACATAGGCTAAAATTTTATGAAAGATAAATTTGAATATATTGTGTAGATTTCTTTGAATCCATCTGAATCTGAATCCTTTGAAAGTCTCCCAACATTTCTTGGTTATGGAGCTCTCAAATATTCAAAAGAAGAAATGATTAATCTATTGAATAGTTTCATAATCATTTCATTCACTTCTATTATGAGTTTTATGAGGATGACATAGACTAAAATTTTATGAAAGAGAAATTTGAATCTCTTGTGCAAATTTATTTGAATCCATCTGAATTTGAATCCTTTGAAAGTCTCCCAACATTTCTTGGTTATGGAGCTCTCAAATCTTCAAAATAAGAAATTGTTGTTGCATGTGACTTTTCATCCTCTTGTGATTCTTTAGAAAATCAAACAACTCCATGCACCCAAGTCAAGGTTGGAGAATATGATAATCAATTTTTTGACCCAACACCATATTCTTTCTCCCCTCATACTCAAGTTTTGAACTCAAGTTTCAATTTTGAATCTGATTTGATCAATGAAATTATTTCTTCTCATTCTCTATTAGTTAGTTCCTCTAATCCGCCTAATTTTGAGTTGTCACATCAACATGTTACAATTGTTTCTTTTTATTGTCAAAATGATCAGTTCTAAGCTGGAGCTAGCGAAGACCAAGAAACTTGTGATATCTTTCACAATGACTCATTGTGGGATTTTGAATATGAATAAGAATAAGCGATTCAAGATGATCATTCACTTGGTATTTTCATTTCCCCCCCTTTCACCCATTATTTTGACATTTTCACTAATTCCATCACACCTATCACATTTTTCGATGATATGGTTTTAAATGGTATTGAATTTGAGCCTAGTAAGGAATGGTGGAATGTTGATTTCAAATTGAAAGAAAGTAAGGAATAATTCACTCATTATTCTTTGTTTGATTTCAAATTGAAAGAAAGCAAACAAAGAATGTAACTTCATGTTTTCAATCAACCCCTCTCTATGATCCATATGATTATGAGGATTCCCTTCCCTTGGATGAAAAATTAAACTTTGATCATGGTTGTCTTAATATATCCATTGATTCATCCATAATGATTTTTTGTCTTTAACTGTCCATTATTCCAAGCCACCAATTTTTTATGATATACCTTCAGATATCTTGGAACCATGTCAAAATGTCAAGACACTTCAACCTATACTAATGGTTATGTCAGGATCTCACAATATTGATGGTTGTTCCAAGCATGATCAGGCTGACATTATTCCTTGGAAGAACCCTCATGAGTCGATCTGAAATGTTGGAAATGAATTTATCTCTCAGTCTCAAGATTCTTCACTCGTTTACCATGATCCCATTGTCGAATGGTTGGAGGAATCATACTTGGAAATCCCTTTTCATAAGAACAAGTTCTTATGTTTCTTCATGTTTACCAAGATTGAAAGTTGGAATGTAGGCTTTAATATGAGATTTCGTCATGATGTGTGTTAACATTATGTTCTGTCAGCAGAGTGTTTAGTTCATGAATTTTTATCATACTTCTATGCTCATGTTTTGTGTCTTCAAATTTTGGAACATGTCATGATTTATCTTTCTTGTATTATGTTTTTCTTGTTAATATTTCTCGTTGCTAATCCCATCATTGATCTAGGTCAAGAGACGCTTTGTTGGTTGCATTGGAAATTTCAATTTGCGTAAGTCTAGCCTACCTTCTGTTAGTTTAGGAATAGGTTTAGGTCAATTTAGTTTTGTTTTCTTTGACTATGTTTTGTTTTGTCTTTCATTTCACATTTTTATTTTCCTTGTCTGTAATAATCCTTGTGTGAAGGTCGTGTTTGGTTCTAAATAAGCATAGTAAATTTTGAATGGAAATTTTAGTAGAAGACTTCAGCTTCTAGCCAAATTTGGAATTGTTCTAGGAACTACACTAAGCATTCCAGTGTTGCTAGTCATCCTTAAACCACCACTGGTTGAGACCTCAAGTTCTCCCACTTTATACCATCATTTCAGAGAGCACAATCAGCGAATTGTTGCCCTGCGTTTTTGCATTTTTCATTACAGCTATCTTCTTGGACTCATAGAAACCCCTTCAGATTGAGGGGGGAATGTTGGACACCTAATCCACTAAGGGTTATGGTGTGGAATATGAAGAGTAATTTCCAAGAGACCACTTGGAATATGAAAACCAAGGGTCATAAGAACATCTATTTTATATGTACATCTTTGTGAATAATAGGGATCTCACGAGTTATCATAATTCTTCCTATTATTTTGTGTGAGTTTAAAAATACTTGCATATCTTTGAGTGAGGCATTTAGGATGCTTTGGTTTTTTGTTTTAGTAGATAGTCCCCCACTAGCAATGGAAGATGATGGCCTTATTCTAAGTTGTATGAATCTTGAATAAGTTTGGTTGCAACACTTTTATTAATATAAATCAATTGTTACTATAAAAAATAATACTCATAATAACAACATAATTTAAAATGTATTAAAAATCATCACACTAATTATTTGTCTAATAATACTAATAAATAGGCATAAAATTGACTAGATTCAAAAGGCATTAGCAAGCAGAACTTTTTCTAAAGGTCCATAGTTATTGTAAAGTGTAGAAACCTTGACAAATCTTACTAATTTTTAAAATACCAAGTATTAAATGTCTAGAAAAAAAAAATCTAAAAGTATTCAAAAAGGATTTTATATCATTTCTAAAAAATGGTCATTTTAAAGTAAAATAATTTTATCCTATAGAATGTTGGTACAAAATATATATATATATATATTGGGAATTGGTGATTTTGTTTTTTTGAAAAAAAAAATGTAATAAGATCTTATTGGTGAACTTTAACCCCTAAAAATTTTCATGTTAGTGAAATCCTTTCCATTATTAGGGAAATAATTGATATGGCAATTTCCAAAATCTAATAGAGTAACAATCTAGGAGAACAAATGGATGGCTGCTCTAACAACTTTATGCTCACTTGGGGATTTATCACTTAACAAATATAGTAGATGAAAGATATAACACTATGAATCTAAGAGTGGAAATTAAAATTATATTTATATCTTTGAGGAAAATCAACAAATCGATGGTATCAATTCACTTCTAGTTTAAAGCAGGGTGTTATTAGACTCAAGGATGACAAAGATGTAATAATTTGGTCTAAGAATAAAGACTTTATGAACCATACAACAAAGCTAGGGTATGAGAATAGGATGGAGGATGAAACATAAGGTGACAAGAAACTATGGTGAAAATCCATATGGAAGTTGAATAGTCCTTTAAAGATTACGATTTTTCTTTGGTTGGCATTATCAAATAAAAAACTTACCAGGGATAATTATTAGAAAATGTCATGATATGGTCCAAGTAGGTTAATTCTATGTAATAATAATGGTAATCTATGGACCACTAATTAGTGCATTGTCCTTATTCAAGAGAAATCTAGATTGAGGCACTTAAGTTGGCAAATGGTAAAGGAAAATGGGAAGGAGAATCTATATAGATTTCTTTGAAGGATGGTAAAAGGATAATATAATCACAAGGAATTTCCATGCATGTGGTTTAGGAAATATATCTCACAAGAAATGAAATCAAATTTCAAGGCAATGAAATTCTCCCAATACAAGTGTATCATTAAGTTAGATTTGCCTATGGGGAAATATGGAAACTTGTCAAAGAAAAGCTACCTAAGACTCTGAAAATTTCATAAATAGATAAATATATAATGTGAGAATGTTTTGATGGTGCCTGTTAAGGATCCTCATGTATGTATGAGCAGAGGACATCCCATTATTTAATGAAAAGAATTTTATTTCTTTTAAAGTTGCAGTTGTGCAAGAGACTAACAACAAAGCTTAATTTTATACATTATGGTTTCTTCTTAAAATTGCATCAAAATCTAGATATTGAGGGACTTCAAACTCATTATAGATTAGGAAAAGGAGGAGAACAAGTGGGGAGAACATGATAGAAATGTAATACTAGGCCCAACCATGGATAGATTTGTAGAGGTAAGGAACAAGTTTACAATCATTTCTTTCAATCATATTTTTTGATAACTAAATAGAAAGGGAGATAATCTATCTAAAGAGGCCTTGCTCCTATATGATTTTTTTCTCTATGTAGATGAACAAATAAGGAAGGAACTCTCCAAAAAAATATACATTCAACCTATACTAATTTTCATCAAATCTATACATGAAATCTTATTGGTTTTGATGAAATTATGAATTTTTGTGGTTTCCCTATTGGTTTTCTTGGTGTGCATTCTTTTTTAGGCTTAGTAGTTTAAGCTAAGGGTTTTTGGATGATTGTATTCCTATATGTGGTTTGAATATGAGGATATTAAGATGATTATTTTAAAGTGGTTCCCTCCTCACCGTCCATTGTCAAGTGAATCATCCTATTAGTTGTGCTAGTTTTTGAAGAAGTAAAACACATGTTTTAGTATCATTTAGAACAATAAATGTGTATTCTAATTTCTTCCTAAAATATAAAATATAAGGTTGTTTTTTAACCAAATAACCCTAGAATCTATCAATAAAAAATAATAACGATAAATGAAGAAGAATTTACTTAATAAAAAATAATCTATAAGAATAATGAATCACATTTTCACTTTTCCTCTTTTTAACCGAATTGAAACCCTAATGGCATCTTAATCTACAACCAAAAAAATAATATATTTAATCTAATTAAAGATCAAAGAAAGATATAAAAATTTAGTTGACACAATGTCTATTGTTAATCATGATATTCTTTTTAACCATAATTTCAACATTGCTTATTATATATTAATTCAAAAAACCATTAAATTTATTATTGATGCTAATAATATCAACTTTATAATGTCCACTTTCAATTTAGATTTAATATTAACTATAATAAAAGCGATGTGATACTAATCTTATCTATAAAATTGATTTTTTTAACATAATTTAAAGTGAAACTATAAATATAATACTAGAGTTCAAAATTATCACTCAAACTAAATCTAAAATAAATAACCTTCATATTTAACAATTTTCTTTATCAATTTTGAATTCAGCGTTAATGGAAATTTAAATTCAAATACCTTAAACTATTATAGTAAACCTTATTTCATGAATTAAAATATGAAATAAAACTATTTGATATTTTAATGGTTTAACATATTGAATAAGGATTTGATAATCTATATATATTCACGCAGCAATGGAAGTAGAAAATGGATACATTTTTTTTTATAGGTCAAGGACTAATGAATTTTGTAGTATAAAAAACAAGTAGAGTTGCGAGGAAACGAGTATTTGTCTCAAGTTTGAGACTTATTGACTCACATGGCATAGTTTTATTTTTCATGTTTTTTTTTATTTTTTTAGTAAGGAAAAAATATTGATATTTGTACTAATATCAAATATTAATGTCTATATTATTGGTTATTTGTGCATATAGCATTCACTAGATATGTAAATGTTTAGATTAGTAACCCCATATAGTCCTAAAATAAAATTAGTAAACTATTGTAGTGGCTACAACCATCTTCTAAAATTTTGGCCTGCACCAATTTCGGAGCCTCCCTTGGAGAGTTTCACTTGATGAATGCACACACTTGGGTATTGATGTCTAAGTCATACTTGCAACCGTGTTCTGGTTATGCTCAAAGTATCTGCTTCGTATGTGTTTGTTGTGTTCGCCATTAAAGCATTTGTCACACTCACACACATACTCATATTCACTGTCACGCAAGCATCGTCTCAATCATAAACGATCAATCACGAGTGTCATGCTTGTCACTTGAACCGTTGGTCAGTCATATTGAACATCTGTGTCTAGGTGGTTCAGTCATTTCATCGTCAAGTCATGCGAGTGTGTGTTTTTATGATCACCTATGCATCTTTCTACTGTTCAAACACTTAGTCATTTTTGCTGAGGTTCTGATGATCATACTCCTCACTGACAGCCAGACCATCACCTTGCTTTCGATTTGATCGAATAGCAACCAGAACAACATAGAAACACCAAGCTAGTTCTTTCAAGTAGCGTTTCCTGCAAGCAACTCAAGCAGCACTCATGTTGACCACCTGAACAGTCAACCGGTTTTTCATCTTTGAAATTGTGTAGTGCTCATGAGCAGGCCTGTCACTACCCATCAATCAGCTTGGCTCAGAAATTGTGCAGAGATGATCAGTAGGCCGACCTTCTGACCTTAGTGCAGTTTTCCTAGCCAACAACTCCCAGTGGAAAACTGCCTATTCCCTCTAGGAATTATGCAGTTTCTACTACTAGTGACCCCAGTAGCCAATTGGTAGTTCCCTCTGGGAATTGTGCAAGTCTAGTTTCCAGTGACCCCAGTAGCCAACTCGTAGTTCCCTTTGGGAATTGCACAAGTTTGGCTGCTAGTGACCACAACAACCAACTGGAAGTTCCCCCTGGGAATTTCACAGTTATGGCTGTCAGTTTCCCGAGCAGTTCCCCAGAAAAAATACGCAATCCCTGCCTGCTAACCCTTCATGCAGCCCGACCTATTCCTTTGGAAAATTGCACAAATATGGTTGTCTAGCCCTAGCTGAATTTTCGTTCCGAAAAATGTGTATAACATGCCTGCCTTGCCCACCTGCAGCCCGGACTGTCCTTCCCAAAATTTGT
Organism: Pinus taeda; assembly: GCA_000404065.3. NCBI lineage: Eukaryota > Viridiplantae > Streptophyta > Pinopsida > Pinales > Pinaceae > Pinus > Pinus taeda. The sequence continues at coordinate 181,949 of APFE031190064.1, read as the reverse complement.
GCAATTTTTCCTCATGGCCAAGCCAAACCTTGTAGACAGTCATTGTCGGCTCAGATTGTCTATTTCCATCCCTCAATGACTCTTTCTAAATTTTCATCAACAGTTTCTTAAAGCCATCATCCCGCATCACAGCATTGCTGCCTCTCCTGGTCACCTGCATTCGAATGATCATATGTCATGGTAGATTAGGAGGTTTTGGATTTGATGTCGCCTCATCATGAGGGACTGTAGGTACAAGTACACTAACAAACATGTCAAGATGATGAATAGGATGAACAAAGGAAGCACATGTAGATGGATAGGTTAACCAATGGATGAACAAATGAAGCATGCAAAGCGGACGAACACGACAAACATGCACCTTCGTGAACAAGTGAGCCTGTCAAGCCTTCCAACGTGAAAGCAAGGAACAACATGCTAAAGTTTCATTAAGCAAACCAAGGACCATTGAAGAATTCACGCACTTCACCATGCAGAGGTGAAGCTATGATACACCATGAAGACATCCATCACTCAGCAACACTCTAACTCGACATGCACTCCAGCAGCAACAAGAACGTACTAGCATTGTCATGTCAAGTCATGTCGAGTCAAGTCATGAGTCATGTTGCCCAAATCTCTATTATGGATTTTTTGTCAATCAATGTGATGTAACATGGAAGTCCAAGAGACCCACTTGTTGAACATAGTGTCAAGTAAGTTGGAAAGTCATGGCATTCAAACAGTCATGAGGGTAGTCGAATAGCCACAAGGGTTAGTTTCACCCTTGGCTATAAATACGCCACTCATTTGTACATGAAAGAACTTTTCACCTCAGCTCCTCCCACATAGCCAAGAGAGTCTGTAATATTTTCTTTGAGGAGTAAGTAGTGGCTCCAATGCCCCGCTGACGGGGTTAGTGATGTATGGTGTAACGATGTGTCTTGGAACTTTCACTTAATTCAGAAGCTTGTCAATAGGCCAACACGTTTTCACACATGTATTGTATTTGTTGTAAGACTGATCTTTAACACTTGTAATGAATGTTGCTTTAACCTGTGTTCCACATCTGAACTGATTCATTTGTTGTAATGCATAATATATTAATGGAAATGTGTTGTATATTCTACTAATGTTGTCCCGTCCGTGTCGACTACTCTACCGTACATTAGACAGACCTCTCACATGAACTTGTTGTAACAATCACTGCACTCGTTCAGACTAATCTATGAGTGTTGTACGTGTTATCTTACGTTGTATGTTGTGACTTTTGCATTCGAAGTGACTTTGCAAGACGCTATGTATGTCCTTTGTGTTATGTGTTCCTAGCCGAGTTGGGATTGATCCCATTCAACCTGGAACTCACCTTTACCTTTTTCCCCTCACAGTGAAAGAAACATCGACACAAGTACACTTACACTCACCAAGCATGTGAACCTCACTTCTCGAAGACAAAGTGAACCACTTTCCTGTGTTTACAAGCAAGATTTGAGGCACATCCTTAAGATAATGGAAATCGAGCCATCATACCAGATGGGACTCCCACATCAAACGATGTGAGGTCTACTTGGGACTTCATACCGAGGTGATCCCCTGAATGTTGGTGGATCCGGCACTGTCAACATTTCTGGCACTAGAAGGAGGGTCGCCAGTTGTACATGGTTGAAATTCCCCTCACACTCACTCATCAACCATCTGGTCAAGGTAGTAACTCACTCCCTCTCTCATGACTCAGCAGTTGGTTACTCCTCACCTCCAAGAATTGAAAACGAGATTTCATATCAACATCTTCGCTTCGTCCGTCCCGTCACTTTCTAGTTCATGAAAGCAGTCAGGCTTATGCCAGGCGTACAATATCTTCCACACACATTTAAGAAGCCAAAAGCCACTCCCATGGGGGTTGTTGTATCATCGGTGGAAGAAGTAGTCCTTGCTACTGTTGAAGATTTGGAAGAAGCTATTGAAGATGGAGAGGAACGTCCAATCTTCATTGAAGACGAACTAGGCACTCTTGGATTATTGGGATCAAACTCCGGTATAGGAGGTGGAGGGGAAGGTAGCGAAGGAAGTTGAGGTGGAGACAAACCAACAGACTCAGATCCAGAACCATCAGATTCCAAAGGAGAGGAAGAAGATGAAGAGGACAAAGAGGAAGAAGATATGGTTGACCCAAATCTTGAATGGATGACTCAGGGACCATTGGATTTCCTAGTTATTCTTCACAAGATGCCAAAGTGAGCAGAGAGAATGAACATCAAGTTCAACCTTGACAGCATGGTGAAGGCAGCAGACCATTTAGACAACTTCTACCTACAGCTACAAACCCTTGAGGTACGTTATGACGACGTGGCATGTAGATTGTTTCTGTATACCTTGGATGGCCATGCAGCTGTTTGGTATCACAACCTTCCACCCAACTCCATATAGAACTGTGGTTCTTTCAAACGTATGTTCCTTGAAAAGTTTGTTGATGATAAGACCCCAACCATGCTACTCAAAGAATTGAGAAGCCTCGGGATGGAGGGAAAATAGAAAGTGAAATATTTCAATTAGAGGTTTATGCGTATTTTGAACAAGTTTGCAGCAGACACCAAACCTCATGACTCCATAACTGTTGACTATTACACGTCTGCACTACCAACCACCATTGCGCAATTCGTCAAGAGAGTTGTGAAGCCAACACTTTTATAAAGCTGCGAAGCGGCTATTGTTGTTGAGAAAGACTTGTGTACCATTGGAGTCATCAAGGATGACGAATCAATGAAAGAATCCAAGTATGCGATCATAAAGCCCCAAGCAACAACAAGCACAGGCAGAGACAAGGACACAACTGACATTGAGACCCTCACTCGCCTTGTCATGAACTTGACCACCGAAATGTCCAAACTCAAGCAATGGAAGACGGACACATTCACGAACAGTCATCTACCTAGACAGAGATAGGCAAGCACTTCATCAACTGGCTCATCAAGCAACAACTGGTTCGGTTCCAAATTTGCATAGAAACCTATGTATTCTTCCTCCAATGAATAATTTCACCTAGAGAACTCTATTTTAGGTTGGAAGCAAGTTGTTACCTTTGTCTATATGCATACACTCAATGCGAATGCTGACATACAGGAGCAGCCACAAGGCATTGATGATAACGAAGAGGTTTCACCTGATGAAGAACCAAGTTCGGGGCATGTGGTGAACGCATATCAGTGTTCGCAAGTAGACTCAAATACTAACACCGAGAAGCAGCCCCAAAAGAAAAATGATCTCTACCATCTTAGGAGTGAAGGAGCTCCCCCTACACTTGAGGAGATGAAAGAGAAGGTGAGACAACTGATAAAGAAGGCCGACCCACCAGCTGCCTCAAAGCAACCAACATAGAGCAAGTCTAGGAAGACAGCGGTGGATAAGAGCACATCCATAGGTAGAAAATTGCATAACAATCCGTCAGACAACATGAGCATTCATTCCACCTCAGACACCTCGTGATTCTACCACCTACAGATTACAACATAGTCAATGACATGAAGAAAACTCGAGTGAAGATTAGTTTGTTCGAGCTAGCTAAAGTCTAAAGTAAGCGAGATATCCTGTTGCACGCATTGGGACAAACAGAAACAGACAGTGTGGCCTCCACCAACAAGGGAGCAAGCACACCTCTTAGATCACTATCCATTGTACTCAATACACTCCGGATGGAAGAATCAAACTGAGGTTGTACCCCATTCCTGCTTTCATTCGAAGTTTTGAACTACAATGTCCACAACTACTTGGTTGATTCTAGCGCAGCAGCTAATGTCATGCCGCTCTCCATTTCTAAGAAGATCAATGCATGATGGAGCGAAACATCCGTAAGAATCATCCAACTTGATAGAACGTCAGTACCATCCATTGGTGAACTATGATACGTGATCATCAGACTATCCCATGATAATCGAGTCCACCAGTGCATCAACATAGTTGTTTTGGACATACTAGAAGCATATGGTCTGCTTCTCAGCAGAGAATAGTCTAGCAAGCTAGATGGATACTTTGCCACAGACTGGTCTCACATGTGGCTTCTGTACAAGGGAAGATGCAACCAAATCTGGGTGTTATCAGAGAGGTATATGAAACACAATTTCACTCCCCTTAACAGTGAGAATGAACCATTGGCCTTAGAAAAACTCATGTTTGGCAACTGCTTCCTGGAAAATGCATTGGAGTGTTATCTTACACGGCTAACCCCATCCTCATCAGACAATAAGTTGGGACTTCTTCCTCACCCAATTGATGATAATGAAACTTGTACAGTTTGTTTTCTTGATAGTAGTAGTAGTAGCAACAACGGTAGTAGCAGCAGTACTAGCACATTGAATGGTCCACATATAGACAAGCCGTGGAACATGATTCTTGGAAAATCAGGAACACATAATGGCTCAAGGACTGAGTGTATCATAGGCATCCAAAATAATGAACCATGCATGATTTCAAGTCTTTTGAAGACTGAAGTCACAAACTATGATGTTGAAGCACTTGTTTTGAACACACGAAGGACCAATACCATGAACGAAAAAAGCAACATAGGAACCCACTATGATTGAAGATGGCCAATATTAGTACAAGTTACAAACTGTAGCAGCAACCAATTGTTGACCACTTGATTGAACAATACCAAGATGGGTCTGCATGAGTGAACGATGACTTGAATACCCATTGTACCCAAGCAATCCAACATGAGATTCCAGGTAAAGGAGGAGGCAAGATATTGTAACAAGGAATAGGTAACACATACATGTTGTTTGTCCTCCTTTTGCAAAAAATATTGACTAACATTTCAAGTGTTTGGATTACTTGCAAGTTCGTCATCAAACTTGGTTTTCTAATTCAAATCCTGTACTTAAGAAATCTAGGAAAACCCGCTTACACATTGACTTCAGAAACTTGAACCCTTCCCAGAATAAAAACAACTACCCCATGCCATCATCCGAGCCCATGTTGTGCACAGTACCTGAAATAGTCATGTTATCTTCACTTAAAGGTCTTCTAGAATGCCACTAGGTTCCGATAGCAGAACCAAGTGGACTGGCACTGGTCCACGAGAAACTTGGCTCACACATGTATCATTTGCAATCACTTGATGGGAGGATTGATAATATTCCTGTCAAAGGCCAAGTCCTCAAACACTAGTTTTAGTAGGTTGGGCCATGCCCATGCCATGTACATAGTCTGCTTGCTTCTTGTTGTTTCATTTGGTTTGTTTTGTTTCTTATCTTTTCTTTTGCCTTGTTTGATTTTGCTTACTATTTTTTTGTTCATGTTCATTTTGTTTGTTTGAAATATTACTATTTTTGTTTCCCGAAATAAGTGCTTCCAACTACTATATTTTGGCTTTTGAATAGAGTGTGTGGCTGAAATTTGAAGAGACTTGTGACATTGCAGCAGCTGGCCCATCTTGTGTCCATTTTCTCTGTGCTTGCTTACTGATCCAGGTGGATCTTCAGATATAATGGCATGGAAAAGCTCAAAATTCAAAGTGGCAGAAAAGCAATTATATTAGCATCTGATCGAAGTTCTCATCACCTTGATTCCAACGGTGTGAACGACACTCCAATTCGAGTCCGGATGATGAAGTTATGGTAGAAAGAAAGTCACCTTTTTCCTTTGGAAAATGAGGATTTTTCCCTTAAAAAAATGGGTTGTTAGCTATAAAAGGGACTTGCATCGAAAATTGTGCAAAGGGCGGACTTTAAGACCCCCGATCAGTGATTACTGATATATCAAGTCGGAGAAGTCAAAGGTAGAGAAGCAAGGGCAACGAAACCCCGATTAGCGATCTTCAACTAATCACAATCGGGGGGGCAGGCAATCGGTGATATCGGGGACATAAAGTAGTCAACATTGGCAGATCGGATTGGCAAAACCCAAGGCACAATACCTGGACCTTTGGGTCATTGCAATTGTGATCGCCGATTAGTGACGTGCAATCTCAACCATCAGATTGGGAAGCAGATCGATGGCTAGGATCTAATCGGGGATCGGCGAATCAGAAAATCAGTGATCGGCGATTGGCGATTCCCCGATATATAGGACCATCGACCTCATTGATAGAAATTTGCAATTAGGATCAAACCTGATGGATTTATAAGGCCGATTTGATATATTTTAAGTCCGATTTTAAAGGTTTTGGTTAGATTTTCGGTGTTTTTCGGGTTTTTGTATTATCACTTTTAAACGATAAAAAGGTTATTTTAGAGGGTTAGTTGTGCCAGCTGACCCTTCTACATGAACGGTTTCCATTGTAACAAAACTGACCTCTGATTTTCAAGCAATTTTGTTATAAAAGAGACATATAAAAGCTCGATGATTGGAAAAAGGACAGGAGGGATTTTCAGCATGCAGTTTGTTTGGTAGGAGAGCTTTCAGGTGGTTGATAGTGTATTTTGTCTGATTTTGGACAAATCTTATATGCTTTCAACCCCTTTCATTGCCACGGATGCATTGGTGTTATCCATTTCTCCATTTGAGTTCTCCATTTCATATCCATTGTCCAAAATGGAGGTATAGCCTCTTTTTATGTAACTGGTGAATGTAATTCTCTTCTTTTCAGGCCACTTAATATATGAAGGCCTCCCCATTGATCGAGTAGGGTCTGGAGATGTAGTATGAGTTGGATGAACTCTGTTATCAAGTCTTGATGTATTATCGTTGTGGCTTTATGTGTTACTTCTTATTTTCTTGCGTGCACATTAGATTTCTATGTTAAGCTACAATTTTCACATGTGATTCTTTCCATACATCTATAAGCAAAAGAACCCTGGATCAAGTGGTATCAGAGTAGGTCTTTTTAGATGTGAATTACATGTTTGTATGCTAACAAGAGACAGACTCTGAAGAGGTGAAGGGGAATTAGATCCTTTCGATCCTGAAGCGAGGTGTGCACATCGAAGGAGAAACATGGTAGAAGATGAAGCTCATCTTGAAGAGGAGCGCAATTTCCGCAAGACTTTCTATTCGATGGAAGAGAATATCAGTTGGCTAGTTTTAAGGCTAGAGAAAGTAGAGGAGAGAAACCCAGAAGGACAAGTTTCAACACATGGGAATGGTGGAGAAGAACCCCCTCCTTCTCCTTCAACGAGTGAAGGTTCTCCTTCCTCTCACCACCATAATCGTAGAAATTCAAAGGATGCATCTAAGAAACATTTCTTTAAATTAGATGTTAAATTTGATCTTCCCATGTTTAATGGTGAAAGCAATGTAGAAAAGCTTAATAATTGTATTAGGCAGACTAAGGTCTACTGTAGGATTCAACAGATCATGGAGGATGAGGCAAAGATTCAGTTGGCCTCTCTATGACTGAGTAGCACCACTCTTGTTTGGTGGGAGAGAAAATCACAGCGCTATAAGAATGTGGGTAACCTCTTTTCCTCATGGCCTGATTTTATTTCTGCATTAAAGGAACGGTTTTATCCTTTAGGATACAAGCAAAAATCTTTAACGAATTGGTAGTATTTAAGGCAAGGCAAAGGTCATGATGTTCAGAGTTTTACAGAGGAGTTTAGAAAGCAAGCACTGAATCTGGATATTGCACTTGATACACCTAAAGTTGTAACTAAGTATATTGGCTCATTGCATAGCTACATTAGGCATTCATTGTTGTTGTTTGAACCAACCACTATTGACTCAGCCAGCGTGAAAGAAATTCAATTGAGATAAGGGAAAAATGAAAGAGATGATCAGTCTAGAAAACCACCATTCAAACCTCCTAATGCAAAATCTAAAGCGAAATGGAAAGGAAAGGAGAAGAAGACGACAACAGCCAAAGAAGGAGAAAGGTCGTATTGAAATCACTGCAAAAAGGAAGGCCACGATGATGATATTTGTTGGAAGCAACACCCAGAAAAGCGTCCAAAGTATGGATAAAAAGGGAAGCAGAGGATAGTGGCAACTGCACAGGAGGACGTTGGATCAGATTCGGGAGATGAAGCATTGATCACATCCATAGGAACAAAAGGTATTCTTACACCTCATGTTAATTCTAAATTGCATAAAGGCACCAGTTCTGTAAATGAGTCCCTTCTTAATGACCAAAATTGAATTGAACTATTTCATATCAGAGTTGTTGTAAATGATACTAAAGTTGAAACTCTGTTTGATACTGGATCCCAAGCAAACTTAATTGCAGAATCCATAGTAAAGAAACTTGGCTTAGTAAAGAAACCACACCTGAAACCTTACCCGCTTGGATGGATACATGATAAGGAAAAATTGAATGTAACCAAGCATTGTAAAGTCAAATTTGTGATCGCTTCTAAGCTAGTGGACGAAGTAGAATTGGATGTAATACCATTGGATATCTATGGCATGGTGTTAGGGAGTCTGTATCTATATGATAGAAAGGAAATCTTCTTTCGTCACGAAAAAAAAATACCAAATCACAAAAGATGGGGTAGAATACATAGTAAGGGCTCATCAAAATAAAATCAATGCTAGCCTTGTAAGTGCTGGACAAATGAAAATACTAGTGAATTCCAGTAAAGGTTGCATGCTTATGGTAGTAAGGGAAAAAGAGGCATAATTCGTTGATGCTTTCCAGGGCTATGATCAGTAACATAAACAGAAATTATTCAAATTAATTTCTAATTATGATGAGTTATTTCAAGAACCGAAGGGATGACCTCCGAAGAGGGAAATCCAACATGAAATCCATTTGCAGCACAATGCTCCTTTGCCAAATATTGGCATGTACAGGATGTCGACCATTAAGATGGAGGAAATCAAGAAACAGGTGCAGGAATTGCTAGACCAAGGGGTCATCAGGCCGAGCACTTCTCCATGCGGATCACCAATTGTCTTAGTCCCAAAGAAAGATGGCACATGGAGGATGTGCGTGGATTACTGCGCGCAAAAAAAAATATGGTGAAAAATTGCTATCCTCTTCCACGCAGTAATGAATTATTAGATCACTTAAAGAATGTTGTTTATTTCACAAAATTGGATTTGCGTAGTGGTTATCACCAGGTCTAAATTGCAAAGTAAGATGTGTGGAAAACCACCTTCAAAACCACATAGGGTTTGTTCGAATGGATTGTGATGCCATTTGGGCTTTGCAATGCTCCAGCCACTTTTATGAGGGTCATGAATGATCTCTTTCGGCCTTTCATTGATGAATTTGTTCTTGTATATTTAGATGATATACTTGTATTTAGTAAGAGTTGGGTTGAACATGTGTGTCATGTAAAGAAAGTGCTTGATGTACTGAAAAAGGAAAAACTCTTTGTAAAATTGTCAAAGTGTGAGTTCGGGAAAACCTCTTTGGGTTACCTAGGTCATATTGTTGGTCATGGTCAGTTAAAAATTGATCCCTCTAAAGTTGAAGCAATTTTAAATTGGCCTAAGCCTACTAGTGTAACCGAGGTCCATAGCTTTTTAGGTGCAGTCCAGTATTGGAGGAGATGTATTGCTAATTTATCTATTATTGTAGCACCTCTGTACACATTGACAAGTATGAAACAGGTCTTCCAATGGGGAGGAAGACAACAGAATTCCTTCGAAACATTGAAGGAAAAGATCAGCAACGCACCAGTCTTAGCCTTCCTGATCTCCAACAACAATTCGAGATCGAAACAGATGCCAACGGTTATGCCATGGGAGATGTACTGATGCAGAAAAATAAGTTGATTTGTTACCATTCTGAGAAGTTTTCTCAAGCTGTGATAAACTATCCCACTTATGACAAGGAGCTTTATGCCTTGGTGCAAAGTGTGAAAAAGTGGAAACACTACCTGATCGGCAAGGAGACCATCATCCATATGGATCATCAGCCCTTATAGTACCTTCAATCACAAACCAAGTTGCATCAATCTCGTCATTTCAAGTGGATGGGTTTTCTTCAACAATTTCATCTGGTAATAAAGTATAAGAAGGGCACTAGCAATAAAGTGGTTGATATGTTATCTCACCCTCCTATTTATGCTTCTGTTATTTTTTATAATGCTTCATTTTATTTTGAGAGTTATGTTGAACAATATGCTAACGATGATGACTTTAAGGAGATTTATGCAAAAATAACCCATGGTTCACAAGTAGACAACTATCACTTGCAGGGTAAATTGTTGTATCACCTTGGTAAATTGTGTATTCCCACAGGGGAAAGGGTACATGTAATTCAAGAGGCCCACACCTCTCTTGTGTCTGAACACTTTGGTGTCGAAAAGACTTTATGTCATGTACAAAGATCTTTTTTTTTGGCCTCATATGAAAAACATTGTGGCTTATTATGTAAAGGGTTGTGCGATGTGTTATGTTTCAAAGCCCTCTAATAGAAAACTCAGGCTCTACACACCACTCCCTATTCCAAGTCGTCCATGGGAAAGTGTATCAATGGACTTTGTAGGAAGTTTGCCTTTATTTAGGAAGAGTCACAACTATTTGTATGTTGTCGTTGACTATTTTAGCAAGATGTGTATTCTTATGCCTTGTAAAAAGTAGATCACTACAGAGCAGACTGCTTCTCTTTTATTTTAGCATGTTTGGGTCCATTTTGGATTACCCACATCGATTGTGTTAGATCAAGACTCTCGCTTTCTAGGAGAGTTTTGGACTAGTTTATGGAAGATGATGGACACCAAATTGAAAAGAAGCATGGCATTTCATCCGCAGACTGACGGACAGACAAAGGTTGTAAATTGTACCGTGGTACACTTGTTACAAGGTTATTGTGGGAAACATCCCAAGTTATGGGATGAGCATCTCCCATATGTACAACATTCCTACAACCAAGTAGTGCATTCATCTATGCAGTGTTCACCATTTAAGACATGCTTTGGTTACCTACCAAAGGACCTTTTAATATGGTATTTGGAAGGGAAGATGGCTCCAGTGGATGTAATGATAGGGACAAAGCTCAGCAGTGCAGTTAGCAAATCCAGCAGATTCACCAAGAAGTACAAGAGAAGTTGGAGAAACTTTAAGCCCATTACAAGGCTTGACATGACAAACACCGAGTCGACCACCAATTCCAAGTGGACGACAAAGTGTGGTTCCACATCATAAAGGACAGGATGAAGGGGGAAGGGAAGAAGTTGAGACTAATCCGGTGTTGAGCCCTAAAACTATCTTTCTTCTACATACTTTCCTAGACCATTTTCCCACACCAGTGCCTCATAAGCTATCAAAGATCATTACATATTGATTCTAGGAGTGCATTTAAGTGGTTTTCTAACTATATTTTTTTGTTTGCTATTTGATTTAGATTTTGTTCATTAGCTGCAGAATGCATCCACTTTTCGCAGCTAACTCACGATTCCGCAACTATTTTTATTGTTTTATAGGTTACAAGTGTCGGAAAGTGAAACGAGGCACGTGGGGAGCTTAGGAATGATCTAGACATGGACAAGGTCCTAACTGTTCAATCAAATTCGTAAAGAAAAGCCTTGGTCAAAGGACAGTCAAACAAGGAGTCCTACAACAAATAAGTCTCTGTTTTCAGCATGTGAAAGGTATGAGACCATTCCTAGATTCATGGATCCCTCTTGACAGTTGCAGGCCATCTCCACGGCACAAATCCAACATCCACCTTTTGTAGATTGAATGATCATGGCAACCAAGACACTAAACTTATGGGTTCTGTCTTTTTACGTGTCCTCTGCTGAAGATTCCTCACAGAAAAATAGTTATGTAATTTCCTCTATAAATAACGCTTTTGCAAATGCAAGTAGTTAGTCTTGATGTTAGTTTTAATGTTGTTGTTGTAGTGTTAGCCTTGCTGCTATAACGAGAAGACATTTCCTCTGTTTTACAATATAAAACTCTATTTCTTATGACTGTGTAAGCGTGATTTTGGGTTGACAACATATTAACCAAAGGCCATGTAAAGGGCCCCTGCTGGTTGAGGTTTTGTTCTTCATTTTTTGTAAAGTTTTCATGCATCATTCCCTTATTTTCACTATATATATTTCATAATTTGTTTAACTGTATATGTTTCATAATTCATTTATGGTGTTAATCTCTCACTCCTGTACATGATTTTCCAACATTGCATACTTTTACTAACACTGATCAGTGTGTTTCAGGATAGGTTATGCTCGAGCTTTTTCATATAATTTTTGCATCAAATAGTGACATGATATTTTCCTCTCTACTGAACCTTTTCTTAAGCTTTTCAATTTCAATTATTCTTTGATTTCAGTAATATTTATTTGCTGCTGTTAGCTAGTTTAGATATCAAGTTCTTCATGTTATTTGACGTTATCTCCAGTGTCATGGCTTAACCCTGGAAAGCTACTTGTTGAGCTATCGGATTATAAGTGAAGTGATTTGATTTTACTATCATTACTCTACAAGTAGGTAGTTTAGATATCAAGTTCTTCATGTTATTTGACATTATCTTCAGTGCCATGGCTTAACCTCGAAAAGCTACTTGGTGAGCTATCGGATTATAAGTGAAGTGATTTTATTTTATTTTCATTAATCTACAAGTAGGTAATTTAGATATCAACTCTTCATATTATTTGACGTTATCTTCGGTGCCATGTCTTAACCCTGAAAAGCTACTTGGTGAGCTATCGGATTATAAGTGAAGTAAATTGATCTTGCTTTCATTATTCTGCAATTTTTGGTTTGTTTGAGTGCAATAGTTTAAATTTTATTTCTGTAATTAGATGGGCAACAGAGATAGTGATTTCATGATCAGTATTTCATATTTTGTTTGATTTAAGTAGTTGCACATTTACATTCTTGTTCAAGTACTAATTTTGTCACTAGCATCTTTTGAGATCTTTTGAAGTGCTGAGTTCTGGAAGTTATCATAAGAGAAATAAAACCTTGTCTTAAAACTATATCCATACTTTCCCTCTAAAAGTATTCTTAAAACTTAGGGATAGAATTTCCATTTATATTAGGAGACCAACAAAGGCAAAACCCCAAAAAACAAAATAAAATTGAAAACAATAAAAGTAAGAAAGAGGTTGTCTTGCACATACAGTGCGCCACACTTCATCAATTTACGACTCCTGGATTGATAATTAATGTAGCAATTTAGGACATACTAAATTGACTAAACATTTTGGCACCATTTCTAGGGAAGTGTAACTAGGTAACCAATCTCTTACATAAAAAAAAGGGAAAAATTGATAACTTCTTGAAGTATGCTCTCCTCTTGCACCTAGTGTGATCTGGAGGATCAGAAAAGAGAGTTATTAGTTCAATAATTTCTTGAGTATGCTCTCTTCTTGGACCTAGTGTGATCTAGAAGATCAGAAAAACAATTATTAGCCCAACTAAAAAAAATCATTAAAAAATAAAAAATTACATGCATAGAGCAAGAGATTTTAGGGGAAGGTTTATAGCTAGGGCCAAAAGTTCGATTTTTACAACTCCAGCTACTTTAAGGCATAGACAAGATAAACCTCCATCCTAGACTCATACTCCCAGCCTTAGGATTCCTAGAATTCAAGGGGCAGCAACTGAATTAGAAGATTCTCCCACATTATATACTAAATCTGATCTAGGAGAAGAACCCTTCTTCACTTCTATAGGGGAACATATTGCAGTCAAAGAAGTAGAATCACCTGGAGAAGAAGGAAAGGAAGAGACTCTCTGTCATCAGCCATTAATAGAAGAACCAGAAGACCCTGAGGAAACTATCGTGGCAGAAGAAGTACTAGATGGGGAATATTCTCTATTTGGAGGAGGGGGTAGAGGTAGAGGTAGAGGAAATAATGGAGGTAGAGGTAGAGGAAACAATGGAGGTAACAAAGGAGGAGGTAGAGGTAATAATGGGGGAAATAGGGAACGAGATAACTCATTTGGATTCCCTATAGCCGATGAGGAAACCCATACAACAATGAAAAACATTTCACAATCTGTCCTCCCAAACTTTTATGGGTTGCGAAGTGAGGATCCTAAAACATTTCTATTTGAGTTTGAAGTCTTGTGCCAAACCTATGACTATATGGAAGACTCTCAAAAACTCAAACTATTTCCTTCAACATTGAAAGGAGCTACTTTGAAATGGTTCATGGGATTAGTCACTCAATCTATTAGGACTTGGAATGATATGAAACAAACATTTTTGGATAGATATCTGGATTATTGTATGCCCACTAATCATAAGGATGAGGTATTCAAAATGATGAAAAAAGAAGATGAGAACTTGGAGGATTTATTTGAAATATTTCAATACAACTTAAAGAGAGTGAAAATGAGTAATTTAGACAAGGAAACCTTGAAAGCCCTTCTATTGAAAGCCATTAGAGATGAATGGATAGATATTTTAAACATGATGGGGAAGGGAGACATTTCTCAACCTCCACTACATGACATAGCAGAACTATGTGTCCATCTCTCAAGGGGAAAATCTAAAAGTGGAAAAGGGCTTAGAGATCCTTCTCTTATTAGAGCAAGCAAATTTTCAACTGGATCAGTAAGTAGGGCAAAGATTGGTAATATGCTTGATGAGTTCAAAACTGATATTCTAGGGAGCCTTAGTGAACAACTAGACACCCTTAAAATTCAAAACAAGTAGAAAGCAGAAGTTGATGCCTTAGCCATCTTTTGCCTAATATGTAGAAAGAAACATGCTCTAAGGGAATACCCCTTGGATGAAAAAGTTTTAGAAACATGTATGATTTGCTGAGAAAGTCATGAGACCAAGGATTGTCCTTCAATTCCTGGGCTCAAAGTTGTCTTTCAAGAAAATCCAAATTCAATAGAATCCCTTTGTTTTGTTTCAAGAAGACCTTGGCAAGGGTAGCAAAATCAAGGATCACACAATCCTATGAATTTTCAGCTCCCACCAAATTGGAATTCTTGGCAACAACCTTGGCCCCAACCTCAAAATCTGTATCAATCATGGGCACAAGGGGTACAAAATACTTATGGGAGATTTTCTCAATTCTATCAATATCCTCCATCTTTTCAAAATCAACAACAAAATCCACAACTTCCAAATCAAAACCCACAACTTTCATTGTCATTTCCAAAGCAACAACCTTCTCAACAAAATCAAAATTCTCAACTCTTTCTTCCATTTCAACAAATGCCAAATCAACTACCAACCCAGCCATTACAAAATCCCAACAACAAAAATCCTCAGAATGCTTACATGGTAGAAGGACAACAATTTCCTACCTATATTATTGTTCCTCTTAATGATGTTCAACTCAGATCTGGTAGTTTTAGAAAAGGAAAAACCTTATATAGATGTTCAAGAGCAAGATACCTCTAAGGAGGATTCTCTTAAAGTCAATAAAGGTTCTGAGGAAGCATCCCTTCAAAACCAAATCATTCAAAAAGAGAAACAAAAAGAGTCAACCCCCACAGCTCCTATAGTTGAGCAACCTACATCTTTATCCACACCTCCTTTCCCTGAAAGATTACAAATTGACAAAGGGGTGGAAAAACAAATCTTGTTTCCTGACTACGATTTCCTAGATGAATTAAAGAATGTCTGTATCAATATTCCCTTGCTACAAGACATTAGAGAGATTCCTATTCTAGCAAAAATAATAAAGGAGTTGAGTTTCAAAAGACCAGGTAGGAAACCAAGAGATACAAAAAGAATCCACCTGGTAGGAAAAATTGCAGATATCATGATGGGAAAGATTACCATGCAAAAATATGTGGATCCAGGTAGTCTAATTGTCAAGACACACATAAATGGGATATAAATTCCAAATACTTTGATTGACTTAGGGGCTGCTATAAACATTATGAGTAGACAGACTATGGAACAACTTAAACTTCCTAATATTCTTTTTACACCCACCTTATTGCAGCTTGCAAATAGATCAATAATCAAATCAGATGGTGTATTAGAAGATATTTCGGCCCCCTTAGGTTCTTGGGAATATCTAGTAGATTTCATGACTTTGACTCCCAAGAGTAATCTAGGAGGGCACCCACTCATCTTAGGAAGACCTTGGCTGGCCATAGCTGATGTTTTCACTAGTTGTAGATCTGGGGATATGTACATTTCTAATGGTAATTAAACAAAGAAACTCAATTTGTATCCTCCAGCAAAAGCAATTACAGAAGTAGGAGACAATGGATGGGTCAATGATGAAGATATTATACAACCTATCTTTACTATCTCTGAAGTTAGTGAAGATAGTCAAATTTTGGACACATTAGAAAATTTTGAAACATCTTCAGAATATGACCACACACAATTTCAGTTAGATTCTGATATTGAATATTTGTCATCAAGGCAAATGTCTCTTTACTCTATGGAAGAGTTTGGTAGTTCTACAGTTGAAATTTTTCCAGGTAAAACATTGAATACCAACAAAAATTTGGAAAAGTTACAACAAGAAGAGCTAACCAGAATCTTGCAAAAACATTATGTTGCATTTGCATGGGAGTATACTAATATGAAATGTATTGACCCTAAGACTTGCATCCATCATATCTATATTGAGGAAAATAGTAGACCAATTAGACAACCTCAGAGAAGGATGAATCCAAATCTTAGGGAGATTGTGAAAGAAGAGCTCCAAAAACCACTCAATGTAAACTTCATTTACCCAATTTCAGATAGTCAATGGGTTTCTCCCCTTGGTTATAATACTCAAAAGGAATGGTAAATGGAGGCTATGCATTGATTACAATGAATTGAATAAAGCAACTTTGAAGGATCACTTTCCTTTGCCCTTTATCGATCAAGTATTAGATACATTAGCAAGCAAAAAATATTTTTCATTTCTGGATGGTTTTAGTGGTTATAATCAAATTCAGGTAGCACCTGAGGATCAAGATAAAACCACATTTACCTGTGCATGGGGAAATTTTGCCTACCGAGTGCTTCCTTTTGGATTATGTAATGCACCCTCAACATTCCAAAGAGTAGTACTAGGAATTGTTTCTGATCTAATCCATGATTGTGTAGAGGTATATATGGATGATTTTACAATTTATGGTAATTCATTTGAAGAGGCATTAGAAAATTTGGAAAAAGTCCTTATAAGATGTAAAGAAACAAACCTTTCATTAAGCCATGAAAAATACTTTATGATGTTTACTGAAGGTATTGTTTTAGGACATCATATTTCAAGGGATGGGATTAAAGTTGATAGATCAAAAGTTGAAGTCATCTTCAAGTTACCTATTCCAAATTGTCAAAAAGATGTTAGTAGTTTTCTGGGATTTACTGGATATTATAGAAGATTTATAGAAAAATTCACCAAAATAGCATCTCCACTCTTTAAACTACTTACAAAAGACTGTGAATTCAAATGGAGTCCTGATTGCCAATCAACATTTAAAGCTTTCAAAACAAGAATATCTGAAGCGCCTATCTTGAGAGGACCAAATTGGAAACTTCCTTTCCATATTTCTACAGATGCTTCAGATATAGCTCTAGGGGCTGTGTTGGGACAAAAATATTTAGTTCCTTATGCCATTTACTATACCAATAAAAATTTAACTCCCACTGAGTTGAATTATACTCTGACTGAAAAGAGTTCTTAGTTATTGTTCATGCAATCAATAAGTTCAGACATTATATAACAGGCTATGAAACTTTTATTCATACTAATTATTCTGCAATTAGATATCTAATGAACAAACCCGTTACTAATGGTAGAGTTACAAGGTGGCTCCTATGTTTACAGGAATTCAATATTACTCTGTTAGATAGACCAGGGAAACATAACATTGTAGCTGATTTCTTGTATAGGATTTAGAATAATAAAGAAGATTCTCCTGTAGAGGACAAGTTTCCTGATGAATATTTATTTGCAGTAACTACTAAGACTCCTTGGTATGCAGATATAGCTAACTATTGGGTTATAGGGAAACTACCTCCACATTTATTTCCTAGTGAAAGAAGAAAGACTATTCAGGAGAGTTCAAAGTATTCATGGATTTCTAACGAATTGTTTAAAACAGGGCTAGATCTTGTGATCAAAAGATGTGTCAGGGAAGATGAAATGCCTAATATTCTCAAAGCATGTCATCATGAACCATGCGGTGGACACTTTGCTGAAAAAAGGACAACCTATAAAATCCTTTCTTTAGGATATTATTGGTCGTCCCTCTTCAAAGATGCAAAACAATATGTCAAAAAGTGTGACAGCTGCCAAAGAGTAGGGAAACCTACCCTTTCAAATGATATTCCATTACAACCACAGGTACTCATTGAACCCTTTGAAAAATGGGCTTTAGACTTTATTGGACCTATTAATCCACCATCTAAACAGAAAAAGTATATATTGGTATGTACTGATTATGTCACTAAATGGGTAGAAGCCAAAGCATTATTTTCTACTACTGAGAATTCAGTTGCTAGTTTTCTTTATGAGGATATTTTTACTCGCTTTGGTGTTCCAAGAGAAATTGTGATAGATCAGGGAGGTCAATTCACATCCAAACTGGTGGAGAAGTTGATGGAAGAGTCCAAGGTCAAGCATAGAAAATCTATTCCTTACCATCTGCAAGAAAATGGTAAAGTAGAGTCTGTTAGCGCTTGGAATTCACCTAGGCTGAGATAGACAAACTCTCAAGGCTACATCAAACCATTTCACCTCTAGCTAGCCCTACGAGGTATGAGAAGGCTCTCTCGGGTCAGATTCGGTAGATCTTTCAATATGATAAGCTGACCAATTAAGATCAAAGATATTAGGCTAGTAAATTGATAAGGGGGGTTGATTTAAAGATTTTTGGGTTTTTGGTGGCAATTGGAGGGAGTGCAATTTAGGGTGCGGGGATTGAGCACAGTTTTTTTGCAGGGCGATCTTTGGGGCAAGGTAGGACTGAGCGCTGATGCCTTAATCTCTGATATGGATGATCAGGGATGATAGAGAAGGAGCTAAAGAGGCAAACAACCATTTGAATCCTCTCTAGATAGCAGAAAACATAAATTTTGAACAAACTAAAAAGCTGAGCATGTCAAAGCATGTATTCAAACTTTACCACTTCATCTGTCCAAATAGAAGCAAAAGAGAGATGTTGAATACATAAACAAACTTACAAGAACATGTAGAGAACACACCATCAACACGACAATCCAAAAGAATCCACAAGGATGTCTACAAAACCCTGGCCTTCCTTTTCTCTAAATTGCAGAGATAGATGTACAATATACAATAAAGCTTTCTCCCACAAGAGTCCAACCTTCCAACCTCTCAAAATGACTAAGAAAACACATAATATAGGCAAGCTAACCTCTTCCCTTGCCTCTAGGGGTCGAGCTCATCCTTCTAGGAGAAGTTTGAACAAATTCTAAACTAAGCACTAGATAATAGGCAGCTCAACAACTTGCCTCTATTACTTAGCTAACTGATTCATGCATTAATTAGTCACTTTTTACATCAAGGAAGCTTCTAGAAGGGTAAAGAGAGATAAAATCTATCAAAGTGCCATGAAAATATTACATTTACCCATCATATACAAGTAAAAATGGTCAACCATAGTCAAAACAATGTTTTTTGATAAAAAAGGTCAATTCTGGCAAAGCTAGCTCTCATTGCCGCGCCCCCTGGCTCTCACTGCCGCGCCCCTTTGCAGCAACTTTTGAGTGGGTTCCAATGGTCCAAATCAGGTGCCAGATGGCTCATTGGAAAGCTTGGTCTGTCTACTTTCCATCCCAAGTGGAATTTCTGAATTTGGAGTTGTTTTGCCCCCTCAAAAACCATTTCTCCCAAGGTCACTTTCTGCAACTCAAAAAGTGGGCAGAAAGTCATTTTTTTGATGTATTTTGAGCTTTTGGAGGCTCAAATCTCAAAATCAGGCTTCTCCCAAGTATTGGTAATTTTTCTCTTTGCATGCCCTTTCCAAAAATGCCAAGTTTTCAAAATTCCGAGCAGTCCTCCAAAATGGTCTCATCCGGGGTGAGACCATTCCATGGGAAAAACCTGTAAAATGCACAAAAAATTCACAAATGACAAAATTTTCTCCAAATTTCTTGAAATTTGGGCTGGGAGTCCTCAATCAAGTACCATGCTCAGTCAAAGAGGCTTTGGCCAAAATTTGGAGTG